>PVJI01000606.1:201650-243095 GCA_004026765.1 Micronycteris hirsuta
TTTTTTTTTTTTTTTTTTTTTGTAAAGAGGCCATCTGGCAACACTAGACCATTTATGCCCATATCAGAAGGGACGAGAAAGTGACGCCGAGATTTTATGGGCTGAAAATTTAACTTGGAAGCATTTGCAAAGCAATGTTCTCTCTCTCTTTTATGTTATAAACATGAAGCCTCTTCCTTCCTCTCTCCCTTAAGAGACCCTATCACATTCGCTCCAGTACTTCCAGCAAGGAAATCGCTCACATGTTTGAGACAGCTATTGTGACTTACCCTTCTGCCTGGTCACAGGAAATGGTGTCCCTTCTTAAAAAGGTAAGCGGGGAGGATTGCGTGACAAAGGAAAATGATGAAAAGGAAGCATGTCCTCAGGTTAGAGGTTGGGATGCAGAATTGGAGGCGGTCATGATAATGCACGTTTCCAGAGTGGGCTTTGCAGCTCACAGCTTTCGAATGCATGGCTTCTTTAAGGCAATGCCCACGGCCTCTTGCGTGTCCCAAAGCCAACCCAGCTGTGTGTGCCCGACGTGGAGCCCTTGCTCTCTGTGTTGCCTGGACTTTCTCCCAGCTCCTCTGTCTCAGGGACTGGTTTCTCTGTCCATTCACTTACGCAAGCCAGAAACCAGAAACCAGAACCCGTTCATCATGCCCATATCCAATCCATCACCAGGTTGTGCAGTTCGACCTTTTAAATATTCCTTGAATCTGTCGCTTCTCTCCACCTCCACTGCTGTCTCCCCCAGGCCGCTGCCATCGGGTCTTACAACTGGTTTGCCACTGTGCACTCTGCACACTCCATCCTGGTCTCTATTCTGCCCCCACAGAGATCTGTTCAAAGCAAACTTTGCTGTCCTCCCATTGTTCTTAGTGTAAAATTCAAAAGAATTTGTAGGATATAATGGTTCTAACTACCTCTCAAGCCTTAGTTTGGACCTTTGTTCGCCTTTTGATTACACATAAGCTGCTTCAGCCTTTCTCTCTTTTGTTCCCCCCCCCCACCCATCCTCACACATCAGTCTGTCACCACAGGCCCTTTGCACACGCTCGTCCCTCTGCCTGCAACACTGCCCTCCCTCTCCCAGCCCCTCCTTTAGACCAGTACTATTCAGTGATTCACTGATTGGTTCAAGCCCATGAATTGTTTCTTCCAGGTTCATGACAAGTACAGAAATTGAGAGAAACATTTAAGAAAACGTTTAGCAATTCGATATTGCTAATGCCTCTAAGTACATGGTCAATGGACTCATCTCACTGAACAGGGTACAGGCCTCTTCGGTGGTATTGCATTCAAATCAGGTCAAACCCCACATGGTGCGGAGTTCCGCGCAAGCCATGCACATGAACAGCACAGATTGATTTTGGTGGGTTGGAAATTAAAACAAACGAATGAACAAACAACTGGCCCTTCTCCGGGGTTTAAGAAGGGCAGCTTTAGGTCTCAGCTCAAACAGCATCTCCTCGGGAGGCCTCCCTCTGTGGTCAGCTCACACAGGACCATGTTTCCTTCATAGCGTTTCCCCCCGTTACGCATGGCATGTGTGTGCTTCTTGGGTTATCTAGCACAGAGCCTGACAGGTGGTAAAATTTGGTATTTGAGTTAACTGAGCCCATTGCTGTCATCAGATTTTCAAGGGGCCCACGTTCACTAAAACAATCAGGAACAATTGCAACAGGAGCTCACCAGTGCGCCTGGAGGGATTATGTGAAAGGAAGAATGTGGATCCCAAGGGGATGGGTGTGTCTTTTTTCAAGAAAGAAAATTGCACAGGTGGTGGCTGCTCAGGGAAAAGAGCTTCTGGGGCTAAGGATTCAAACCTGTGTTTTTTAAAGCTGCTAGCTTTTTTTAAGTATTGACACTATTATGGAGAGTGTCCGCCCCCTTCACCCACCTCCACACAGCCCCTGCCCCTGCTGCCCTCTAGCCACAACCACACTGCTGTCTGTGTCCTAGCAGGGGACTGCAACACCCACTGTCATCCACGGATGGATCATCCAGGCAAAAAAAAAAAAAAAAAAAATCAATCATAAAAGAGCAACCTTAAGCGACACACTAGATCAGATGGACTTCATTGACATTTATAGAACATTCCATCTGAAAGCAGCAGAATAGACATTCTTCTCAAGTGCAACCTGTGTCTCTTGTCTTGGGGGTTAGGACCGCTGGGAATGCCAGAGATGAATTAAGAAGTCATTTCAGAGAGCAGATTTTCCTCGGTTCCGAGACAGCCCCCTTCACCCCCAAATTCTACCCTAGTGGTCCCACGTGTCACCTCCAGGACAGTTCTCCAGTGGAAGTGACATTTCCCATTTGAGCCACAGAGCTGATTGATGGTTTTGGCTCTGGAAGGGTTAGGAGTGAAAAAATCTTTAATCCCCGTTCATAAAACCCAGAACTGTAGCAGGGACTTCAGTGAGAGCTTCTCTGAGTCGGCCCCAGTGCATTTTGGTTGGTGGTAAAAACAGCTAAAATTTTAATGGGAAATGAATTTCATTTGTAAAATGCATGCACATTCATCACCTAATAAGAACCGTCCTTCTCTTAAGCACTTTATTTATATGGCCTCATTTTTCATCCTAGCTGTATGCAGCCTTATGAAATAGGTCGTTACCCCCATTTTACAGGTGGTAAACTGAGATGTAGAGAACAAACAGGCTCATAGTTAGCAAGGAGGGGAATCAGCCGTCAAAGGAACCATTGACTCGATGGGACCACTGGTTCCCTCTCCATCCTACAAAAACCAACTTACGATGCGTTCTCACTGGCCATTACCTGTTTTATTAACATTTACGGGGCCAGGGAGGGGAGCTCGGCCTTATCGCCTTCAGTCCTACACTTGAAAATAGAGGGAATTTGCATGCTTTTCTTTGCCTTGTTTTGACCTTCCTCATGATCTTAATGTTTCTGCTCCATGGGCAGCTCCTGGAACCCAATCCAGACCAGCGGTTTTCTCACCTGTCTGACGTCCAGAACTTCCCGTACATGAGCAACGTGAACTGGGATGCGGTTCTGCAGAAAAGGCTCATTCCAGGCTTCATCCCCAGTGTGAGTCGGTCCTAGCAGTCCCGTAATAGCTCCCATTCAGTGCACGTGACCCTGCAGTGTGCCAGAGGCACACCTGGTCTCGTCAGCTAACCGCTCTGCTGCTGTGAGACAGCCAAGCTCCTAGTTTACAGATGAGAAAACGGAGGCTCACACAGGTAATGTGGCCTCCAGGGGGTCACATGGCTAGCAAGTGGCAGGGTTAGAATTCTAATCCAGGCTATCCGTGTCTAGAGTTCTAGCTTCTAACCATTTTTAAAAAATGCTCACCCAAGGATATGTTCACTGGCTAGAGACAGAGAGAGGGAGAAACATCTATGTGAGAGGGAAACATTGATGAGTTGCCTCCTGTCCATGCCCCCACCAGCGATCAAACCTGCAACTTTCTGGTGTATGAGAGGACGCTCCAACCAACAGAGCTACCCAGCCAGGGCCTAACCATTTTTTGTAGCATACTTCCTTAAAGAAAGAAGCCCTAATCCTCCTATTTCATAGTCTTCACCTAACATGTCAGTAGGTTCTGTGACTTTAAGAGGAACGAGGTAGAATGAGACCAATTTTACCACTGGCTGATTGATGTAAACAAGAATTAAGTTCCTACACATTTACAACATTAGAATAAAACAAAACCTCAAGGAGCTACTGTTGTCCTTCCCAGGAATCTGCTAGTTTTTGAGAAAATAATGCTTTCTCTGATCCCAAAGGTGTAGGAATCTGCATCCCTTGGGGACACTGGGGAGAGACAGTGCCTCCTGCCTCTTTCGCACCCCCTCCTCCTGCCTCTGCCCCGGTCCCCCAGTGCTGCTCCCAGAGACGCCCCAGCGCGGCTCAGACCTCAGCGTGAGGCAGAATCACCTGGGGAGAGTCACGTGTCACGCGTGCGGTTTCCTGGGATTCGTGTTCACGATCACCAATTGGGGAAACCTGGTTGGGGGACCGGGAAGCTGAGCAAACAACTCGAGTGATTCTAAGGACCACGTAGTTTGTGACACAGAACCCAAAAGCTCAGAGTTTAGAAAAATAATTGTCATTCGATTTCCTTTCAACTCACGGGAGGCTCATGGGGAGTAGAGAAAAATAAACAAAGTATGAACGTCAGGAACGTGGAAAACTGCAGGGGCACCCCACCCAGAACCCATAGCGGCGGCCCTGCTGCCCTTCCAGCCGCGCTCCCTTGCGCCCAGGTGCATTTCTAAGGAGCGACCCAACCTGTCCTCCTTGCAGAAAGGCAGGCTGAATTGCGACCCCACCTTTGAACTCGAAGAGATGATTTTGGAGTCCAAACCTCTTCACAAGAAAAAGAAGCGGCTGGCCAAGAAGGAGAAGGAGATGAGGAAATGTGAGTCCTCCCAGGTGAGCAGGCGCGGCTTCCATGCCTTTGGGAGCTTCTGCTGGGAGGCCATCTCAGCGCTGGCTCTTGCTGCCCTGTGAGTGCGCAGAGATGTTTCTAGGCTCTTTGTTATATTCATGTAGAACCTCCAAACCTTTCATGTGAGGACCGGCAGATGAAAAGTGAGTAAGTAACCAGCTCAATAAACCTGTGTCCCACCCACTTGGAAGCTGTGATTGCTTCTCGGGCTGAGGGGCTGGAAGATACTGAGCTCTAACCGTAACCCAAGTCTTCCCTGTGGGGAGCAGAGTGCTGGTGTCTTTCATCTTCTTGCTGTTTCTTTCCTATGTGCTCCCCTGATTGGCGTCTCATTCCTGCTACAAACTCTGAGCTAGCATCTATTTTGAAGATGCATTCTTGGGTTTGGGCCGTTCAGTGTTCGGACACTCAATGGGTTATTGACCCTTGAAGATCCTGATTGATCTGCTAACTCTAACTCTGCTTGTTTCCCCATGTGCACCTGGAAGACATGCCTTCTTCAAGAGCACCTTGAATCTGTGCAGAAGGAGTTCATCATTTTCAACAGAGAAAAGTAAGTAGCTCCCCAAAGAACAGGAGCCCCACGAATAATGCAATGTTTCTGCTAGACTTTAATTGCAAAGCCTTAATATATTTTTAACATTTTCTTATCCTAATTATAAAAACAATACCTGTCCATGGTGGAACATTTGAAATTTTCAGAAACCTCTTCTTCTTGTAAGAGATTTCAAAGGTTGCCCTAGGTAAGTGAGCGCCAAGTTTCTGTTGATGGGAGGGCAGAGAAGCGGGGACTTACACATTTAAAATCGAGGATGTTTTTAAGGTTTCTCTGATTGCTTTATAAATTGTTGGATGTAATGCTACCACTTCAAAAGCTTAAATCTCTTTTCAGTGAATTAACCTTCTTTCTTTTTTTTTTTTCAAGAGTAAAAAGGGACTTTAATAAAAGACAAGCAAATCTAGCCTTGGAACAAACCAAAGACTCACAAGAAGAGAACAGCCAGAATAACAAGCTGTGAAGTTGTCAGCATCTTCTTCTTGGGACATTTCCTGGCACCTCGGGCCGGCAGGTTCTGATTTCCACGGCAGGATGGGCGGACTCCTCTCTGTGCACCTCACTCACCCTAGAAACTGTGAGCGCCCACCTTTGGAAGGAGTCAGCATGAGGCAGCAAAGACTTCCCTGGGCTCCTGGGAACTAGTCGCACCACTAACAAACCGACCTCAAGCAAGTCATTTAACCACTTTCTCTGCTTCGGTTTATTCTTCTAAAATGAGAGGTTATACTAGATGAGCTCTGCTATCCTAAACAGCCTTTATTTTTATTGCACATGGATATTTGGATGTAGATTTATTTTTCCACTGTGCTAGATGTGCTAGTGGACAAATAGACATGGGTGGGTGACTGAGGGAGATGTTTGGGGCATGACAGAGGGCTGCTCTCCAGAGCTAGGGGACTTCATAAAGAGGTCACAGCCCCTAAGCCCGATGGAATAGGACTAAGAAATTCAGTCAAGAAGACATGAATGGGAGCAGATTAAAGTGACACAGATTCACCCAGACCTTCCAGTGACACACCACATCTGCTTGTCCCAGCTAGCAACAGCCTGCTGTGCACATCTGCCCCGACTACCTGTGCAGTGATGTGAAGTTGGGAAGTGGGAATTGGTGACGATGGGACATTGACACCGAATGCTACAGGGTAGAGCTTCCCACCCGCCCCCAGAAGCCTGCTGTTAAATATTTGTTAGCACTTGAGAGCTAATTGTCCTTTTAAGATGATCAGAGCCCTGCCTGTGGAATCAGGAAAGACTTCTGTCACACTGAAGGCATATCCACCTTGTCAAACAGCGGTGTGTCTCACACAGGAGTTATGGGCTAAGGCAGAGTACAAGGCAAACTTGGACGAGAGTAAAATTCACCATGGAAAATTCCCTGCAATTACCCGTAACTTCTGGTGGGCATCTTGTCTTGGTGAAGCCCGGGACAGGGAGCCACCCGTCTCTCTGATGGCATGAGTCACTGTTCTTGGTTCACTTGGATTTGGTTTTTTTACTTTTATTTTTGGCTGATATCAGATGGATCAAATTGTTGGATGCCTCACACCTGCCTTTATAGAGCAGAATCCACACATCCAAGGGGTTGGTGCCATGGAGCTCAGGGAACAGCGGTGCCCTGGCTCCCTGCCTTGCGCTTGCTGCCAGGATGGCAGGCAGAATCGCCTATTACTTAAAGGATGATAGATGTCTCACCATTTTTCTTTATATTTCATTTATTTGGAAAACACCAAGTCTAATTCACCTAAGGGAGATGTGCGTGTAACGCATCTCCACTCTCCTGAGGATCTTTGCAGGCAGGGGGACTATTTGGGGGCACCTACAGGGGCTACTGGGGAGAGAGTCAAGAAGTGAATAGTCTTGGCGGGGAGCTGGTTTAACCTCTCGGCCACTGAGATCACCTAAACCTTGACTTTCCCTATGGAGAGGGTGGGCCTCAGCAAGATGGCAGAAAGCTGGCAACAGGGGAGCCCAGACTGGCCCGTCTGGGGAACCAGACAGATGGGGCTGCCTGCTGCACCAGACTTGGCCAGGAGGACGTTTGCAGGAGGGCATCCCGGCATGGGTAGAGGCCGGGCAGAGTTTTAACTCGGCGTTCACAGCAGCGTCCCCAGAATTTCTGGCAGAGCTGTGGAAGTGTCTACTGACTTCAGGCGCAAACATGCTTTTGTTAAGGATTAAAGCCAGCTCCTTTGTTCTGTTTTTATTCCTTTTCTCAGCATTTCCACACATTGTCTATGCTATTTTGTAATTTCTCCAAACATTATAAATTCTAAGGGCTTGCCCTGACTCCATTTCACAAAGAGGGGGAGGGGTGACGGGATGACCAGAATCTGCTCCAGGTGTCAGGGCGACTTGGTGTCTGCCAGCGTCCGTCTTTCAGTTTGTCCTGAGTCAAGCCCTGATGTGCTGCGCATGGGGGTGGGGGCTAAGCCACTTCATGTCTACAGTTTGTAATGGGACAGGAACCCAAGGAATTGCTGTGGTTTGAATCCCTAGTTTTTATTCCCAGTGATTGCCCTTGCCTGACGTGCCCCTGTAGGCGTTCAGGAGCTGCGGATGGGCACACCAACTAGACAACACAGCCTCAGAGAGGTGGCAGGGCTTTCCCGACCTACTCGGGTTACACACCCGCAGTGTGGGTTCAGTTAGGGGAAAGAAAACAAGCTTTGTGTCCACCAGTGGAGCATGACTGATTATAAACACCTCCCACCACTGTATATTTTAAACATTTGGACAAACAAGTTTTCCAAACACTAAAAGGAATCCCAAATCCTTACCATAATTGCTACTTATTGAAATCTGATCCTCTGCTTCTTCCCCCATAATTTGGGCTAAAAGTTACCACCTGCCATGTGAAACATGTCTCATCTAGATTCAGACAACCGAGGCTCAGGGCTAAGAAATTTTAGAAAACAGGGTGACTTGCATTTTCCTGTCTGGTGTTCCTGGAATCCTTCCTCCGAGCAGCTTCCTCCCTTATCCATGCGGAGCATCAAAAAAGTCTGCACAGCTTTTGAAGACCAGAAGTCTCCTGGTTATAACACTCCAGCACTGCAGCTGGCCACCCACCCCGCTGCATTCACAGTGCCCTCTAGTGGGTGGCGGGGCAGCGGAGCCCAGTGACACTGGCCCTAACGCTGGAAGAAAAAGCTCTGCTAATGGCGAACACACCTGGATGGCAGCACTGGTTTGGGCTGAGGCCACTGCTGTGGCAGGAATGAATGGCAAGCAGCCCAGAGCCTTGCTAAATTAATTAGGATAATTAAGTTAATTTAGTGGTTAGTCTGCTTCTGATGGGAAAGTTTTAACCAGAAATGACGACTTAGGTAATCACAGGTTGTCTAAATTGGAAGGACGAATACATAACTGGAGAATGAACAGTGACACAGCCAGCAGGGGCCAGTGTGGCCGCTTGGGCTGACGCAGAAACGCTAGGGCTTCAGTTCTTGCAAAGCTGAGCAAAAAGGCATGAAAAGCACAGCGGGTTTGTGTCAGTCCCCAGTTGTCCTCGCATTGTGTCTACACAAAGCCCTGTTTCCTACTCTGTCTTCCTGTGATTACTGCTTCTTACGAGCTCAGTGTGTTGACAGTAAACGTTGACGTTAACCCTCCAAACTTGTTATCTGTGCTGTTGTGAACAGGCGGCCCTTGGACGGGAAGTTCACGGTCTGTTCGGCTGTAGCGTCTCCAATGCCAGTGTGCCTGTGTATTAAAATGTTGTCTGCACACCGTAAGACACTGACCCTTCTTTGTCAGGGGAGGGGTGTGTGTGTGATGCTTTTCCTGGAGGAAGGGTTGCGGTGCCCACAGTCACCTGTTCGTACTTCCGTTTCCTGCTATGAAGAATGTCCATTACCACATGAGCTGGTGATAGAGGTGGTGTTCTATAAACTACAGAATGCAACACAATTTAACTAATCCCCACATATAAAAACTACACACCTGCCTGCTGGCGTAGCTCGGTGGATTAAGCACAGGCCTGGGAACCAATGTGTTGCCGGTTCGATTCCCAGTCAGGGCACATGCCTGGGTTGCAGGCCAGGTCCCCACTGGGGGTGCGCAAGAGGCAACCCTACATCAGTGTTTCTTTCCCTCTCTTTCCCTTCCCCTCTAAAAATAAATAATTTTTTTTTTTAAACCAAAAACTACACACTTGACCGCTTTAGCATCCACACCTTACGGCATACGACCCAGGATTCCAGGGTTTGCTTTTCACATGACCCAAGTCCATGGACTGCCTGTACACCTTTTCCCAGCACTCTGCCTTCCTACCCCTGAATATCTCTTCTGCTGCCTCCCGTCTACCACAGCAGCAGGTGGATGTTCCAAGGCCCATCCTGTGGGACAGGAAGTAGACTGCAGCTCTGAGCACCTGCAGCTCGAAGCAGCTTGGGCCTTAGGAGAGAATAAAGGGCACTTCAGATCCATGATAGCTCAGCTGCCAGGACAGCTGGTGCTCTGGGCTTGTCCTGAAACAGAGGCTCCTGCAGGCCTTGTGGGATATGAGTCCTGTGTGCTGGGTGCCCTGTTGTCGAGGGCATGTGAAGTCACCTGTCATGTTCTCAGCAGCCACTGGAGCACAGGGCAGCACCTCGACCTCTTCCGAGTCTGGAGTGCCAGCCTAAGAGATGTCAATTCTGCAGGTTGCTTTGGCCCCATCACTCCCCACTTCCTCTTCATGGTTAGTATTCCCTTTGGGATGGCTTGATGGCGGCAGAGCTGATTTTGGAAAGTTCTTTGAAACCAGAGGAATTCTGTTATTCCTATTCAGTGTTCTCATTCCCTACTTGGGTCAATGTGACAGCCCAGAAGACCTCCAGCCCACAGATATATGAAAGTTAGCCTGTATGCAAATGTCAGTAACTTTTTTTTTAAACTGCTCTATCCCTTTTAGAGCTCTGCAACCTGAGTTCACGTTAAGCATTGACCATGGCCTTTAAAGCCATGCACATCCTAAACAGAGCTCAGTTGCTACCTTGGTCATGAACAGGGAGAGGCGTTTCTCCAGTCCTAAGTTTAAGCCAAAAAAATGGGACTATGGTTCTAAGCTCATTAGTCATCAGACCTTGAACCTCAAGCTGAAATAATTCTTCATAAGCACAGAGTCACTTATAATATGGTTTCTGAGCTTCTGTGCTAAACGGCATCATTACTCTGTGCTCCTATACTGACAGTGTTGATCTACTGAACCAAGAGGGCTTCATCACACACAGAAGCAATTCATCAGAAATTACCTCCCCAGCCCTGACTGGTATGGCTCAGGTGGGCATCGTCCTGCAAAGTGAAGGTTGCTGGTTCAATTCCCAGTCAGAGCACATGCCTAGGTTGCATGTTCAGTCCCTGGTCGGGGTGGGTACAAGAGGCAACCTATCGATGTTTCTCTCCTCTTTTTCTCCCTTCCTTCCCCTCTCTAAAAATAAATAAATAAAATCTTAAAAAAAAAAGAATTACCACCCCATCTCCTTTTCCACCTGCTCCAGCCTAAACACAGACATTTTGCTGAGCAAAGCATCCATGCCCTGCCGGCCTAAGACCAGTGGTGGGGCCACCTGCTGTCTGTGCCTGCCTAGCAGCCGTCCTCTCTTCTTCGGGTGTCACAGATTAATTTTCTGTGATTTAGTGAGAGCCCGAATTGTTCAGGTGGCTCAGGGGCTGGGCATATGACCAGGCGTGGCCAATCAGTCCCATAGTCTCCCGGCCACAGTGACTAACTAGTTCACTGAGGAAAACACATGACCTAAACCAGATCAAGCAGAGTCCGTCTCTTCGGCTGGAACTATTGATGGAGTCTCTGTCCTTCCCCTGAGGTTACTAAGCAGGTAAAATGAAAACCAAGAGATGCTGATGGCTAGTGGCGCCCCCACACGCAAAGCGCTTCCCTAAGAATGGAGCACCTGCTGCAGGCAAGCAGGACGAAGACACGAAAAGCAGCAGCATCCGTGCTCGCTCTGGCAGCACGCGTGCCGAAGCTGGAAGGACAGAGAAGGTTAGCGTGGCCCTGTGCGAGGGTGGCACGCAAACCAGATGTAAAGTGATCCATACTTTTTAAAAAGAAACACCATTCTAGATACAGCTTTGCTCGATTCAACCCCTGAAGTTTTCAGTTATCCTTCTAAAAAAAAATGTTTTCCATATACACTAGCTTAACATTTGCCATGAAAAGTGTCCTGCATTAATTGTAATTAGACCCAGCCATGTTTCCCCCAAAAGGGTTTAGTATAATGAGTTTGGTGGGATGTTAGAAGATGGTAAGCAGTTAAAAAACAGTTTGAGAACCTTGAGTTGGATGGATTTTGAAAGACACAGGATTTCTCAGAGCTTTGATGACAGGCACGTTAAATCTCTCAGAGGAGTACACAGAGCAGATAACCCTTTCCAACCCCCACGAGATGCCGTGGGACCAGTTTGCTAAAGAATATACAACTCTGAAACATGCTCAGTTTGAATTTCCTCAAAGTCCAGGTTTTATGAAGAAGCAAAGCTTTAAAGAGGGGAGAAAAACAAAAACCAAACAAACCAAGCCTTTCACGATCTGTTCTGGACTCAGATTTACCCCAAAAGGCAATGCCTTTTACACTAATACTGAATTTGGTGATCTAGAGAGAAAAACAAAACAAACTTTAGTCATTCCCCAAAGTTTCAGTACAGGTCCTCAGACTCTGTAGCTGAACAAAATCTCAATCTCAACTGAAAAGATAGGAGCTCCCCCCAAATTTTGTCCAGATACCTGTTTTCATCAGATCTGCACCCCTTCCTAACCATTTCAGTGTTACTGTACAATTTTAATACGTTCGGTAAAGCAGCATGTCACGCACAGAAAAAGACTGCACAACATCTGTGATTTTATAGTTATTTTAATAACCAGGTTTACATTAACAGTCACGTGATGAACTTTTTTTTCCTTTTTTTTTTTTTTAAATCTCAGCTAAACTCAAAACACAGTTTTCTTCACGGTTCAAAGCAAACAGCTCATCACATTCCAGAGCTGCCTCACAGCTACCACAGATCACAGGAAAGTCACTGTCTGTCCATAGTCACCAGACACGGAACTGAACACCCACACACTGTTTTCTGAGGAGGGAACTCACAGGAAAGCTGGCTGCCGCGCAGCTCACCTGTGCATCTGGGGCTGCAGCTGGACTCTTCCAGGGGAGAAGGCCTGGGAGCGGGTAGGGTTCATCACCCTGCCAGGAAGGGCTTCTGAAGCGGGTGAAGGTCCAGGGTTAGAACTGAGGCCCTCCAAGCAGAGTGTGACTCTCTGGGTGGAGTCGCAAAGGAAAGGGCCACTGGATGACGGGCTGGACTTCGAAGGAAACCCATTTTTGGGATGGCTACAACACTGCCATTTTTAGAAAACTTAGAAGTATTTCTGTTGGGGTGATGCATAAATAGTTCCACAAATTGAGAAACCATTCAGTTCCAGGAACAGTTCTCAACTACCCAAATTGGGGGCCTCCCAGACAGAACCCTAGCTGACTGCCCTCTGGGTTTAGGGACAATGTGAGCAGGTTGGGGGTAGCGGAGAGGGTGCGGTGTCCTTAGAGAGGGGCCAGGCCAAGACAGGAGGCAGCAGAAGAAAGCTCGGGATGAAGACAGAACTCCAGCAAGCCCTCCCACCCCCACTCCCTCACTCCACAGCTGGACAAGATGCTGAGGAATTCTGAGAGAGTTGACTCTTTGCCATGATCTCTTCCTGAACCCTGTGTATAGGGCTTTTTGATGTGTCTTATGGAACAGGACAAATTCGAATGTAAATTTTAACCTAAGTAACAAGGAACTAGAAATCAGAGTTAATAAAATAGTGGGAGAGTTCTTGGAATCCTCAGGAATTTCTATGCCTGGAAAGTTACTAATAGTGAAGAAAGGCCATCCTCAGATCATGTTGCCCAGCAGCAAGGTATGAAGGGTCTGTTCCTACCACATGGAAACTTGTGTAGAATAATATAAAGTTCTGGTTGAATGTTGCATTCAGAAGTCCCAAGTGCAACTAATTGGACCATGAGGTCATGAGAGATGGGCGGGAAGGACTCAGGAGCTGGTAATAACCGTAGAAGGTGCCGGAGTTATCTATGTGTTTTTTCCTCCACCTGGTGGTTGTGGCTGGTACTGCAACATATCCTAAATCCCAGCCCAGCCAATGAGGTATATAGAATATGCTTCTGCTAGGACAAGCTCCCTGCCTGCAAATCTGTCACTCCAAGTTTGGAATAGACAGACTCCCACATCTTTGAGCTGTAAGCCAAGAGATACATTCCCACCTTCACGTCAGTTTCCTTCAAATAAAGGCACCATGAAAAAGCCTTAAGAGTAGCAAGATTCCTTCTTTGGAGAGGAAATCATCTTTGTTCATGATTGGAACAGAAGTTAGCTTTTCTAGGGAAAATCCTCTTCCTTGGCTATTTCCAAATGCTTCTCCAGCCCCATATTCTTTCCTCTGGCCTTCAACTTGAAGCCTGCAGTTAGAGATGATGGTTTCTCCTAAGCACCTGAAAGGTGTTAGAGGCCTTCTCTTCAAAGTACTTAGCACACAACGTTACAAGTTCTATCAGCTGGATCCCCCAGCAGAGGTCTGATCCCAAGTAAAATACGTTTCTTTCCCTGCATATGGGCCTCTTAGTTCTACAGACCCTTGTCTGGCCTGTGGAACTTGTTCCAAAACTGAGTTTCAGAGAGGGCAGGACAGGGAATGGACCTTCAGCTCTGACAGACAAGGTAGGTGGGCGCCAACAATGGTCTCCGCCAACTTCATTTTACGTGTCTGTCAGAAAGGCCGCATGCCACTGCCACCCACCTTGGGAGACATCGGTGCCAAAACAAAAGCTCCCCCAAAGGACGTGCCCATGGAAAGGGTACAGATGGCGTAGGACTGAAAACTAGAACCACGGCCACAGAACGCGCTCTCTCTTCTCCAGACTGGCTTTCCCAAAGCCCTGCTTGACTCCCATGGACGCTGACATGCTCTATTAGTAGTAAAAGTTAAGGAACCCCTAAGAACAAAGAGCATATTCAATCATGGCTGCACCTGGATCTCAGGAGATCAAGAGGATCAAAACACACACCACTGGCAAGACAAGCCCCATCCAGAGGCCGGCAGCCCTTCTCAGTTTCTTTGCGAAGACTGGAGAGTGAGGTGAGCTCTGGCTGTGTTCAGAGGGAGGCGCTTTCAAGCCTGGCCACCCCACCCTGAGGCATGTGCTGTGCTTCTAGCTGTTGCCTCTGAAGAGCACCAGGGCAAGACGGAGAAGTGTCTTTGCTCCCTCCGTCCCAGCCGGGAAAAAGAGAAGAATTTGACAGCAATGCTGAGAAAAAGGCCCGGCAAACACGGGCACCACCAAGTGGAAGCAACGGTTGGGTTTTGGTGTTTTAATAAAATGCTCAAAGAAATAAAATCTGCTGAGAGAGGACATGACAAAGTCTGGAACCTGAAGACATCCTGCCTGCCTTCTGCGCAGGCCCCAGGGGACCGTGATGAAGTGACGGCTGCCCCCAGGGGCCACTGTCCATGGAAATAAATGTACTTCATTAACACAATACACAAGACCCCCCTTATGCTCACCCACCCACCCCCCGCCCCCGTACACACCCTACCCCAAACCTCTGAGCCCTCTGCCTTGCTCTGGGCTCCCACCACCCACTCACCCCAAATAACTCTGTCCCTTTTGCTCATTTTCCTTGACATCCAGCTTTGTGTGTCCCCTTGTCTTAAGATGCAGCACTACACACGCTCTCAACACTATATAGCAGACTCTTTACCTTAGTGGCCTGTCTGATTGCATGCATGGAAATGGGGGAGGCTAGGCATAAACAGAAAACAAAGCAATCTTCGTAAAGCTAGGCAAGCGAGCGTAACATTGGAGAAACATAAGGCTTGAGGCTTATTGATTCTTTAGATCGTAACTGTTTGGATTCGCTTTCCTTCTTAAATATCGGTGTACCATTTTGGCTTCCAAAAAATCTCTTCTTGCTTTTGCCCCCTCTCTCTGGGGAGGGGTTGCTTAACTCAGGGATGTGATGTTAGAGCGGCCTCCAGGGGGCGCCACAATACGTTTGCTGGCCGAGCGGACCCCTTCATCCACTTGGGTGCCTGCAATACATTCCCAGGGAGAAAAAGGGACAAAAGAGAAACTGTGTTCATTTTAAGAGAGTAAGATATTACGTGCCTTCCTGGTTTCATCTCCCAAGAAACTTCCGTTCCAGCTTGTCAGCTATTCCAGACTTTTCATATCCACCCTCCTGAAAATCACTGCCAGGAAAAGCCAGGTTTGTATCTAGATTTCGTTCATCAGACCCTCCACATCATAACAATGATAATAAAAATACAATGGGACTGTTATAAAAATAGCTGCTTCCATTCGTTGGGACAAGCAATGTTTAAAGAGTTTCTCAGAATATCTCAGTCAACCCTCCCCACTATCCTTTCAGGGAGGTTCTGTTATTATCCCATTAAAAGAGGGTCAGACTGAGGCTGTGAGGGCGAGGCATCGTGCCCAAGGTCACAAATGGGAGAAGGGAAGGCCGGGCCCCTGCAGCCACAGCCCAAGAGAAAACAACAGTGGGCCCCTCTGTCCGTTCAGAGGAGCCCCACAAAGCTTAGGGATTATGGGAATCAGAGAGCAACGGAAAATGGCAAAACACTGACAAAAACTTCTGTGAAGAACATACTGTGGCCCGGCTGGTGTAGCTCAGTGGATTGAGCGCGGGCTGGGAACCAAAAGGTCCCGGTTTGATTCCCAGTCGGGGCACATGCCTGGGTTGCGGGCCAGGTCCCCACTGAGGGCCATGTGAGAGGCAACCATACATTGCTCTTTCTCCCTCCCTTCTCCTCTTTCTAAAAATAAGTAAATAAAATCTTTAAAAAAAAAAAAAAGATATCCTGTCTTCAAAAAAAAAAAAACAACAACAACATACTGTGACCTCTGGCTCTGTCACCTCAAAACTTGCAGCGCTTTTCTTTGTCTTCCTCCCCCATCTCTGTCCCATTACCTCTTTTCCTCCCCATTGTCCCGTGGCTCCTCTTCCTTCCCCCTTTACCTGCCCCCAGTTTCTCTGTACACATCTGTCCCTTCATGTCATCTTGCTTCTCTTGCATTGAAGTCGTTCATCATAGAGAAGCACATCTACATGTATTTTCCCCCAATTTAAGGCTACTGGTTATGGAGCAATTGGCTAGTACTTCCTATTTCTATCAGGTGGTTCTCAAAGGAGAGGTAAGCTTCACGATATGGCTGCCCCAAGGTAAGTGTTCAATCACCAGCAGCTGTTGTTAGCTTGGAAGCTTGATACAAATCCTGGGTAGTGATTTGAGCACACAAATAACCTGGGCGCTCTTTTCATCTGGGCAAACAAACAAAGCACAACACAGCGCATGGCTCTCACTGTCTAACACAGAACACCACTACAAATCCACAATGGCAGCCATCTCGCCCCTCCCCCGCAAGTGTGAGCTCTGAGAGAACTGGGGGACACTGAAGCCTGATCTGTGACCTCACTGAGCCTTATCTGGCTTTCTCAGAGGGCTTCTTTTTGTTCAGCAAACCATCCTTCTTGCCCTATAAGGGGGTCCCTAAAGGGCAGTCTGCGGTAGCTCCCAGGATCACCTGTTAGCATGGAGCACTGAACCCCCTTTCCCCCTCCTTTCCCCTCTTTCTTGACGGTCGCCATCAGCATGTCCGACTCACCTGACAGGCTAAATCCGGACTGATGGAGGTTCCTCACAGGTGGGTTCGGCCGAGTGGGAGAGCCCCGGGTGGAGCCAGCGGGGGTGCCCCCCTTGGGCGTGGTAGTCAGGTCAAACACAGGCCCATCATACATGCCCCTCGGGACTGCGTGAAGGTCCGCCATCTGCGGCAGAAAAAGCATGTCACTCCGTTTATTTCTTTAACAATTTAGGGTCTGCTGCAGGTAACACAAACATATCAATGCATTAAGTGTGTGTAGTGGGGGCCAGAAAATAATAATAATGTCATTTTAAGGAAAGGAGGAGTGTAAAATAAACGGGGACGTTACGATACAGTGCTGATGAAGGAGGTAGGTTAAGGTGTCTCTAAAAGGTGAGCTTTGATCGTAAGGACCCAAAGAGCTTGTAATGGGACCAGGGTGGAGGGAGGACGAGGCTGGAGGACGCAGAGGACAGGCGTGGACAGGAGGGCTCCCAGCAGGGGAGACGGATGGTGGGAACAAATGGAAGAACCACCTGTGTGGCCGGAGCGGAGCGGGTGGGAAGGGGCAGCCATGTGAGATATGGTCATAAGTGCTCGTGGAGACCAGATCCCATGGGGGCTCCGCCCCCAGGCTTCTCAGCACAGATCAGAGTTGGCAGGCCTGGAAATGTGCATCCTGTGGTCTGACCCACTGACCTCTGGCTATGGCTGTGAACTTGCCCTGGGATGCTGGAGCCAGCCAGCAATGTCACCCAAGTTCTGTGCTAGGCCTGGTGCCAGACCCTGGGGCCTGCGGACCTGTGAAACATGGCGTGTCCCCAGTGGGGCTCACAGTCCAGTAAACAGACACTACAAGGCCACCCACGGCAGCGGGCCTGTGGCACACACCCTCCGCCCGTTTCAGGGAGGACACGCTGCCGGGAGACTGACAGTTCCGGCTGGGCCATCGGAAGGCTCCCGGGCTCTGTCACAGAGCCGTCGTCCTCTGCCAGCGACTCAGGTGTAGGCACAGAGGCCCCACTCGTCAAATTGGCAGATTAATGCCCCAGGTGGGATGATGACTCTGTTCTTCCCAAGAATCCTTGACCAACACTCCAGATCCTCAGCATTTCTTTAGGTCCAGAATCTAAGTCGCATTAAGAGCAGATGTACAGGAAGTTTGAGTTGCGTTCTCTTCTCTGTTAGGCCAGCACTGGAGTGTGGAATTTCACTCCAAACTACTTCACTTGAAAATGATCACTCATAAAGAGATAAGAATGATGAAGGGATTTAAAACATGGTCATAAAATAACTAGTGGATGCCTACAGGGAAACACAAAGGACAGATGACTTTGGAAACACAGACGCTGAGAGATGGGCTTAGCGTATCCTATGCAGGCACGGGGAGCGGAACTGAACCAGCTGGCTGGCTCTCGGGAGGTCAATTTCAGCCCAGCAGAAAGAAGTTCATTGTCACCAGCAGAGGTGGTCAGCTGCCCTATAAGATGGGGAGCCTCCCTGTGTTGCACCATAGGCTGGATGACCCATAATTGGGACCACTGGTGGTCTAGGAGTGGGAGGGACACCTGGGTATTGAGTTTCCGCGAGTCTCTCTTTAATGGACACTACAGTGTGTACTCCGATTCCTGTCCCCAGCCCCCCACCTCGATGTCACCACAACTGAATGAGACAGGAGCCCTGTCTGCCCCACCCCGGGATCCGGGCGTTCTCACCTTCCTCCGGGCTTTAATGCGCTTGTACACGTAGTCGGAGAAGGGGCTGCAGGGGATGAAGCGGCCAGCCCCCTGGGTCACGTGCAGGTTGCCGTCTTCCAGCATGATCTTGCCCTGGCAGATGACCACCAGGGGCGCCCCTCGCAGCTCCATCCCTTCGAAGATGTTATACTCTGCAGCCTAAAGACGGGGAGGGGCGACGCCGTGGGTGTGGGTGTGGGAAGGGGAGAAAGAGGAATGTGTTTCCCAAGTGCTCGGGATCCTGCTTCAGAATCACCGGAAGGGACTCGCCAGGTAAGCCAGGAAAACCTTACGACGCATTTACCAGGTTCCAGAGGGTGGAGGCCCTGGAATTCCTAGCAAAGAGAAGCTCCCAGTATTTACTAAGGTCCCCACAGGGAAGTAAATTCTGTCACTGTCGGCGTGCAAGGAGAAGCTGGGTAACTGTCAGGGATGCTGTACTTGGCAATCTGGTATTGGAAGGCTGGGTGGCATGACCCTTAGATCCCTACTAGTTTGAAATTAAATAATGTGATATGACACAGTGTTAGAGCAAAGGCAATTCCCACCAAAAAATGGGACTGCTCCCCACCTCCTTTGTTTATTCAACAACTGCAAGGCATTGCTGCTAGGTGGTGAAGGGGATGAGCTTGGAGTTAGGGTGCCTGGGCCTGAATTCCAGCTTCATTTCCTTGCTGCCTAAATTACTGAGCCCCTCTGTACCTCCATTTGCTTATCTATAAAATGGGGATAACGATAGTGCCTGACCGTGGAAGACCATTGCGAAGATTGAATGAATGACAAGCACAGTGCCTGGAACATAGGTGCTCAAACAATATTAACCGGTTTTATTAACAAGCATTAAGCCCCTGTCTGTTAGGTGCTGGGCTTTCATTGTTATCTTCCACCTGAAACTCTGCAGGAGGAAGTCACCAGTGCTGGTCACTTGTTTCCCTCTTCTTTGTCATTCCAGGCACAAGGTACCACTGCACTTCCTCCCTCCCGGAGGAAGCTGTGGCCACAGGACTGGCTTCGGCTAATGCTGCATGACAGGGAGTGACACCCTGGGCAAGTGTTGAGAGACAGTCCACCCTTTACCAGGCCCTGGGTCCTGGGCTCACAATCACGGAAGCAAGTATCCGCCTCCACCCGTGAGTGACTATAATAGGCAGAGCCCTTCTGC
This sequence comes from Micronycteris hirsuta, assembly GCA_004026765.1. NCBI lineage: Eukaryota > Metazoa > Chordata > Mammalia > Chiroptera > Phyllostomidae > Micronycteris > Micronycteris hirsuta. Next base: position 221,170 of record PVJI01000606.1, read on the forward strand.
TCACCCATTTGGAAAGCGGGAGGGAGAAATAAACTGTTGAGGTTTGAAGTCACTGACAAGTTGGGATGGTTTGTTACTGGGACCCATCCCTGTCTAACTACCCTGGGGCACCACACACCCCCTTCTCTCCTGACTGAGCTCCCCGCACGCCTTCCCCACCCCGACCCACACCCACCACCGGCTCCTGCCTCACCGACTGGTGGTTCTTGGCGGAGACGATCTTCACGGCGTCTGGATCCCAGATCACCAGGTCGCTGTCAGAGCCCACGGACACTCTTCCCTTGCGGGGGTACAGGTTGAAGATCTTTGCAGCATTAGTGCTGGTCACAGCCACAAACTGATTTTCATCCATCTTCCCTGTGGCCTGCGGAAATATTGAAAAAGTGCTTTTTTAATTGTCAATGCAGGGCCTCTAAGCTCAGAGTAGGGTGACCACAACGGCCCCAAATGCACACAAGGACCTCTGAGGCTGTGAGTTCAGCGCCCCGCCCAGAGAACCTCAGAAGCGGCTGGGCTGTCAGAGACGCCCAGGCAGAGTGACTGAACACATGGCTGAGGAGGGAAGTTCCTGCTCCTGAAATAAGTATATTTTTTTTTCTGGTTAAATGCATACACGCATTTACTGTTACGCCTCTAACTCCCAAAAGGACTATAGAGAGTTCACAAGAAAAACAAAGGTGGTGATGAACCCATTTTTTAAAAAAGATTTTATTTAATTTTAGAGAGAGGGAAAGGGAGGAAGAGAGGAAGAGAAACATCAATGTGTGGTTGCCTCTTACATGTGGGACCTGGCCCACAACCCAGGCATGTGCCCCAACTGGGAATCGAACTGACAACCCTTTGGTTCACAGACTGGCACTCAATATACTGAGCCATAGCAGCTGGGGCTTTTTTGTTTTTTTTAAAGATTTTACCCACTTTTAAAATACGTGTTTGTTGCCCTGGCTGGGGTCACCAGTTTAATTTACTGTCAAAGCACATGACTGGGTTGTGGACCAGGTCCCCAGTAGGGGGCACTCGAGAGGCAACCACATATTGATGTTTCTTTTTCCCTCCTTCCCCCCTCTAAAAATAAATAAATAGGCTTCTGGCCAAGATGGAGGTGTAGGTAGACACACTGTGCCTCCTCACACAACCAAAAGAAGGACAACAACAATTTAAAAACAAAAACCAACAAGAACGGACAGAAAATCAAACTGTATGGAAGTCCGACAACCAAGGAGTTAAAGAAGACGCATTCATTGAGACTGGTAGGAGGGGCGGAGATGAGCAGCTAGGCAGAGAGGATTCATGACAAGGCTGCGGCTGGTGGACCCAGCGGGCAGCTGGAGGAGTGGGCAGTCCCACATTCGCTCGCAGATAAACCAGGAGAAACAGCTGGGGAGCAAAACAGACCAAGCAACCCAGGGTCCCAGAGCAGGGAAATAAAACCTCAAACCACTGATTGAAAACACATGTGGGAGTTGAGGCAGCAGTGGGAGGAACTCCTAGCTTCACAGGAGAGTTTGTTGGAGAGACCCATAGGGTCCTAGAATGTGCACAAGCCCACCCACCCGGGAATCAGAACAGAAGGGCCCAATTTGCTTGTGGTAGCGGGGAAGTCACTGAAAACCGGCAGAGAGCGGAGCAAGAGCCATTGTTCCCTCTCAGACCCCTTCCCCACAGACAGCATCAAAAGGCAACGATGTGGGTTGCCCCACCCTGGTGAACACCCAAGGCTCCGCCCCTTACTATGCAACAGGTGCAATGGGACAAAAAAAAAAAAAAATGGCCCAAATGAAAGAACAGATCAAAGCTCCAAAAAAATACAACTAAGCAATGAAGAGATAGCCAACCTATCACATGCACAGTTCCAAACACTGGTAATCAGGATGCTCACAGAACTGGTTGAATTTAGTCACAAATTAGATGAAAAAATAAAGGCTATGCTAAGTGAAATAAAGGAAAATGTACAGGAAGCCAATGGTGATGGGAAGGAAACTGGGACCCAAATCAACAGTGTGGACCAGAAGGAAGGAAAGAAACATTCAACCAGAAAAGAATGAAGAAACAAGAATTCAAAAAAATGAGGAGAGGTTTAGGAACCACTGGGACATCTTTAAATGTTCCAACACTCGAATTATAGGGGTACCAGAAGAAGAAGAGGAAGAGCAACCAATCGAACACTTATTTGAACAAGTAATGAAGGAGAACTTCCCCAATCTAGCAAAAGAAATAGACTTCTAGGAAGTCCAGGAAGCTCAGAGATTCCCAAAGAAGCTGGACCCAGGGAGGAACACACCAAGGCACATCATAATTACATTAACCAAGATTAAAAATAAAGAGAGAATCTCAGAAGCAGCAAGAGAAAAGGAGACAATTACCTACAAAGGAGTTCCCATAAGACTGTCAGCTGATTTCTCAAAAGAGACCTCACAGGCAAGAAGGGACTGGAAAGAAGTATGCCAAGTCATGAAAGGCAAGGACCTACATCCAAGAATACTCTATCCAGCTAAGCTATCATTTAGAATGGAAGGGCAGATAAAGTGCTTCTGAGATAAGGTCAAGTTCAAGGAGTTCACCATCACCAAGCCCTTATTATATGAAATGTTAAAGGGATTTATCTAAGAAAAAGAAGATTTTAAAAAACATGAACAGTAAAATGACAGCAAACTCACAGTTTTTAAAAACCATACCCAGAACAACAACAAAAGCAAACTAAGGAAACAACTAGAACAGGAACAGAACCACAGAAATGGAGATCACATGGAGGGTTAGCAGTGGGGGAGGGGGAGGAGGAGAGAGGGGGAAAAGGTACAGAGAATAAGTAGCATAAATGGTGGGTGGAAAATAGACAGGGGGAGGTTAAGAATAGCATTGGAAATGTAGAAGCCAAAGAACTTATGTGTATGACCCATGGACATGAACTAAAGGCGGGGAATGTGGGTGGGAGGGGGTGTGCAGGGCGGAGGGGACTAAAGGGGGGAAATGGGATAACTAATAGCATAGTCAATAAAATGTATTAAAAAAATAAAATAAAAATAAACAAATAAAATATTTAAAAAAATAAATAAAACATGTGTTTGTATTTGCATGGACAGAGACAAATATGGAAGCACCTCACTCAGATGATAATAATGCTTATCCCTGGGATAGGGAATTTATGAGTAATTTCTGTTTTCTTTCATATGTATGTTTTTCAGTACTTTACAAGTGTTCTTTATTGAGAATGTACCATGTTGTAATAAGAAATTATATTATTTTTTTAAAATTCCAGATAGTGTCAAGATACATATATGCATTCATAAATACATAAGAGTAAAAAAAGACAAAAATCTAAATATGTAACAAAAGAGACAAAACTATTTATCATTTCTCTCTTCTCAAAAAAAAAAAAAAAAGCCCAGGTAAGGAAAGAACAATTTAGTTTCAAATCTAGCTTTGAGTTTCCTGGTAGCCAAGAAAAAAAGGGAAACTTGGTAGATTACACTGTGTAGCTAAATGAGGTATTAGATCAAAAACACTCTATTTTGCTCTAAAATGAGTGTCTCTAGGGTTTTGAAAATAAAACAGAGGGACATGGTCAACTTAATAAGTTAATCACTAATTTTACTGAAATCTTTGGGAAAATCTTCATTTGCATGGCTATTATTTATTTATTTATTTTGGCAGCTTCTGTGAGCTTCACAAGGAAAATAAAACCAGATCCCCGTGCCAAAGACACCGAGAGACAATCACGTGTATAGCCTGGCCACCCTCCCCTGACCTTGGTCCTTACCACAGCCTTGTCCCAGATGACGGACATCCGCTCCTCCACCCCGTTGGTACCCTCAGGAATGGCTGTGAAGTTATCCTTCCCGATCGCTTTCTGGGCAGTGCTGAAGGTGCAGTGGGCACTGCCGGAGAGCTGCAGGTCCCCGCTGGCAAGGAGAAAAGCTTCACGTGAATGGGAGGGGTGGCTAGAGGCACCTCGGGGGCCCAGACTCGAGTGTCTACTGTCGGCACCTGGAGCGCCACGACTGGAGTTTGGAACCTTTCCTCCCCCTCTGCAACTCTGTGACCTTGGGTGAATTTCCTCCCCTCTCTGGGGCTTGGTTAACCCATCTGGAAAATGAGGACGTGGGATTAAATAATCTCGTGTAAAAAAGTAGAAAGGACCCAAATGAGGGATGGGACTGATCCCAGAGGCAGCAGCAAATGAGTCCTCCTTCATTTTGGTTAAGTGGTCATCATGGCCATCTGTTCAAAATTTGTGAAACACAGAGCCCAGCAGAAGTAAGGCCTGCGTGGATGTGGTGGGTAGGGTAATAATAAGGGTGTCATAATTTATGATTTTAACTTGAACATTTTACCTAAAATGTCATAGAGTGTGCTGGGGTGTGATATTGTTATATTAAAGAATTATATGCTTATGATTTTGTCATAAAAGATTTGTAATAAAAAGGGGGCGTTAATTGTGCCAGACCCTGTACTTTAGTCTCTCTGGGTCTCAGCTGCTTAATCTGTAAAATGTTTAGGAGGGTCCCTCACTCATCAAGCTGTTCTGAGGAACAACGAGATCCCGTGTGCAGTCTCTCCCTAGTGCTTGGCACATGATACGCGTTCACTGCTATTCCCACGATTGATAGGATCACTGTGGTGTTCATATCAATTACTGGTGTCTGTGCTCCCGATTGCAGGGGAATTCTCAGTGTCTCCCTCTCATGGCAGACCCAAGTCTCGCTGATGGACGGGCTCCTGGACGCCTCGACCCACGGCCCCAGGAAGTTCCCACACAACACCCGCCGCTTGTCATCCTGCACAGACCTGGCCAGCAAGGAGTTGATGTAGTCAGGAGTGGTCGGGTCGGGACTCAGAGGTGGGGACGTCACAAAGGCAGCCGCCTTGGCCCAGTTCTTGCTCCAGTAATGGGTTCCATCTGTGCCGAGGCTGGCAGTGATGGGCTCGCCAAAGACCACGTTTCCTGCAAGGGGTAGGAAACAGGCACAGAGTCTGCATAAAGTACTGTCGCCCTGGGCCCAGCCTAGGTAATCACAGCTCCTTCGCCTACGTAAAGCGGTGGCTCTGGAGTCAGACAGGCCTGGGTTCAAGTCCCTGTTCCCACATTTTCCAAGCTTTTGCTTTTCTAGCTGCTAAACAAAAAAAGAAATCTGTATTCTTCAGATTACAAGAAGCCAGTGCTTGCAAGATACAGTATTAATTCTCAACTTTTGAGGCAAATTCAAATTTGCGGCAAAAGAAAATACATATATTGACTCTAAGATTCACTCTGGTTTCAGAAATGCTAAAATGTGGAATAGACCTGTCCTGGGATCGGTGAAACAAATTGGGCCGAGAAAATGAAAGTGTGTACGCAGTGTCTGGCACAGAGGAGATACTCAGTAAATCTAATTTCTTTATACCTCCTCCCCCTTCCCACTGGGAGGCTTCAAAGCCTCTGATGTGCCCATGTCACTGGGAACGGCTAGGTCCTGCTGTTCCAAGGACACGCTCTGGTTCCAGAGTCAAACCCGCTCCCGTGGATGAAAGCCTCTCATGTCCTTTTCCACCGTGTTTGTTACTCCTTCAGGACACCCAACAGCCTGGGGCACATCACAGATGAGGCTGCTTCTCGGACCCTATGTATGTCTGGCCGTAGAGACTTAAATGCTCAAACCAAGGAGAGGAAAGATATTGGGAAGTACACTGATCTAAGCTTTTGTCGCGCACCTTAAAGAAAAAGGGATAGTGACTCAGAAGGCAAATGTGATCTCATAGAAGGTGCGTTTGGTACCAAGATCCTCTGCGCCAGAATCCCGGGCTGGAGATGGCTCGTATTGCACTGTGATTCTTTAGCTTTAGTCCTTCACCTTCCACAGTGAAGCTCCCTGCCAAGGTCAAAGTTGAGGAAGGCTCTACGACCAGGATTATAAATAGGTTTCGCCTTGCTCCAACTGCTATCAATTATTTGCCTGAAATTTTGCATAGAGAGGAATTCTAATAATGCTTCTAGCTTCATCAGGAAAGACTCGTGATTGATTCATGATGTCTGTGTGGGAGAATGAAGGAAGCAATGGCAACGACTCACACAGGACAGCCCTGTCTGGGGAAAGACAGTAAAGAAGGACCCATACCTGACTAATGAGAATTTCAAGGGTTCTTCCAAGTATTTACCCAACTAAAGCATAGAGGGCCACAAAGAAGTGAAGAAATGAAAGCCAAGGCAAGCACTCAAGTCCCATTAGAAGAAATGACAACTTTAAAAGTGGAAGAGTTCTCCCTGGCTGGTGTAGCTCAGTGGATTGAGCGCGGGCTGGGAACCAGAGGGTCCCGGTTCGATTCCCCGTCGGGGCACATGCCTGGGTTGCAGGCCAGGTCCCCGTGAGGGCCATGTGAGAGGCAACCATACATTGCTGTTTCTCTCCCTCTCTGTCTCCCTCTCTGTCTCCCTCCCTTCCCCACACTGTAAAAATAAATAAATAAAATCTTTGAAAAGTGGAAGAGTTCTCTCTCTTTGGACTACCTTTAGATGGGAGAGCGGAATAAGCAAAGATGGTTATTACGTTGGATTTGAATACTAGCTCTCCAAGCTGGGAGGGATCTGCGCAAGGTGTGCTTCCATGTCCACATCTGAAAGCAGGGGTACTCATGCCTATTTCCCAGGGTTCTAGGAGAATTCTACATAGTAATTTTTAATTAAGATATGTACATCCTTCTTTTAGACATAATGCTATTTCATACTTCATAGACTACAGTATAGTGTAAACGTAACTGAGAAACTGAAGAACTCATGTTTAACTCGCTTTATTGAGATATTTGTTTTATTGTGGTGGTCTGGAACCAAAACTCCAATATGCCTGTATTTATCCCAGTGCAGATATATAGTTGGTCTTCATTAAACCATAGATTCCTCATCTTAATTCTGAGCAGCAATGCTGAGCTGCTGAAGAGCACTTGGTGATTAAACACACGGGGACTTGCAGAGTCACCTATGCAGAGGGAGGAGGGAACCCTGCTACACTCTGTCTTCCCGTCTGGATGCCCTTGACTCCTTCCCAGAGAATGGTGGTTCATGAGGGGTTCATTGGCTCCAATCTCAACAGCCCGATTTTTGTCACTGCAGTAATGCCACCCTGATGCAGCTGTGCTCATCCTTACCAGCAAACCATAAGCCAGGAAGGCTGAGGGTAAGTAATTTTTCTACATGAAGTTTAAGTAAGACCCCACACATCGTTGAAACACTGCACTGGGCCCCAGGTCGCCCTGAGAATGGGGCCCAGCAGGATGTAGCCATGGGCGGAAGGCGCCAGCGGATGATCAGGGCTGGTGGTCATGGAAAGAGATGTGGGATGTCCCTATGCCCTGTTCTTTCTCTCTCTCTTTTCTCTGACTTTCTCCAAGAACGGATAAGGATTGGGGCTGCTTTCCTGGTTCTTGCCGGTGACTCATACCCAGCAGAGCAGATAGCCCATGCCAGGCTGAGAGACTGAAAGCTGAGAGAGAAAACAGCAGGCTCACTGTGAGTGGCATGAGGCCCGAGGTGCCCTGGACCACACCAGCGAGAAGACTGTCCAGACAATTAGGATGATGCCCTTCCTGTAAGTAGAGGGTCCCCCGTTGCCAGAAGGCCAGGCAGCTGAAACTCAGCCATAGAGGCAGCTGGGACTATTTTTAGAAACCCCAGAAACTCACATCTGGAGTTTCACAGACCAGTTCTGAGTCTGCTCGATGAATCATTCACTGTGGGGCCCTCCTCTATCAAAACAGCCACGGACACACAGTGGTCACGATCACATAACCAAACACAGAGCCCATGCCTCCAGTTTCTCAGCCATGTTGCTCATGAGTAAGTCCATTAGTCTTCCATTAGGGATGAGGACAAAAAGCAGAAAAGAAAGCTTTGAAGTGAAAGTAAACTTTAGCTTAGCACCAGGTGAGTAAATGAGGCCCAAGTTAACAGCAATAGGGGAACGCAGCCAAGGCAGTGGGGACAGAACCCAGGTCATGAAGGCCAATGCCACTGGACACGCTTAGGAGATCCATTCAGAATAACTTGTGTTAACCTGTGTGGCTTAGGGGGTGGGCCCCTGCCCCTGCCCTTAGCCCTGGCCAATCAATTATGCCATCCCCGCAGCAGATTTTGGTTCAGGGACAAGCCCATGACGCAACCCAAGGCTGTCACAGGCCTCCTGGGGACTTGGGCTTGAGCTATTGAAAAAGACGCACTCTCCCTCCTTATCATGCCCTCCACCAAGAGTGGAGGACAGCAGGCGCCACTTGGCATTTACTGTCACTCTTCATACTGAACAGAAGGCCACCGGAGAGGCCAGCAGCCCCAAGACAGGAATGAGAGTGACAGAACCCTAACCCCACTGGTTCAGCCCCTTGGTTTGGCCACACCTGAAACACCTTCAACCAGTCATTTCACTTTTGTCTGCTTAAGTCAATTTGAGTTGGATCTTTGACTTCTGCATCCAATATAATCTTGACTAATATGTCCGTTTATAAAGCTCAGGTAATGTGAACTGACAATAAACGATCAAAGGGAGGAAGGAAGATGACCCAAGTCTCTAAAGAACTGATTCAATCTCAGGAAAACCACTAACCCTTCCTGAGCCTCAGTTTAACCATCCGCCAAGTGGGATTACTCCTAGGATCCTGTTCTCCACCAGGATGCGGAAAGGATCAAATGGGCTGCCATGGATGAGGGGCTTCCCAGACAGCGGGCAAGGCACAAACTAGGCACCATTTACACTGGGTGTCCGGGGAGGAAAGGAGATGGGGTGCATCGGAGCCCCGAGATCCTGGGAGCACGCGTCACCTTTTTTCCTGGCTTGTGAGATGAGGTCAGCCGCACTCTTGCTCATGACCTTCGTGATGTAGAGAGGGCAGTTGGTTTGGCTGGCGATGGTGATGGCGCGGAACACAGCCTCTGCTTCCAGCTGCGAAAAAAAAGTTCCCAAGATTCAATAGGAACCAGAGGCTCTCAAAGCCACCGCTCCCCTGCCTCTGCACACGGACGCAGGCCAGGCGTTCAAAGCCCAGAGGATCCGGAGCTGGACGCCTGGACCTAAGCCTCCAGTACAGCACTGCCTGACTGGCTCACACTCCTGGGCGTCTCCGTGCCTCCGCCCCTCACCAGGAAGTGCCTGGAGATCGGAGGGGGACAGCACAGGGTTGCTGTGTGCCATCAAGGCCCGGCACGGAGCAGACACTGCATCAGCGCTGCTTGAGTTTCTCCTGGGCCTGCTCTCTCCCCTCCCTCTGATGATCACAGAGGCTGCATGTGGTGGAAGCCTTTGCTCCCCAGTCTTCCCAGGGCAGATTCTCTGGCAAAACACCGTCCCAACCCCTGTAAGGAGGAAATAACCAGTCAAGCCAAGGAGGCGTCATGCTTCTTCAAACACTTGCCTGCAGCAACAGGTGGTCAGGGATGGGTTCGTTCCAGCAGGCCTATCTTTTCCTAATAATTCCCAGACTTGTCCACACAAAGACCTCTTTTGTCATCAACGTCCTCCATCCTAATGTAGAGTTCATGTTTTCAAGGATGCTAACCAGCCCAATTGAATTCATTAAGTAAGAAATGGGGTGTTTTCCCTTCTTTTACTGACAAAGCAGGGTTGGAGAGCTCAGGCTTTCTCCAAAGGCCTGGGTCTGACTTCCGGTTTTGCCACTTAGAAGCTGCATGACCTCAGGTCCCTCACATGACCTCCTAAAGCCTTGGGTCGGGAATGCGGGGGTCACAGGACCTGACACATACGGCTGTTTTGAGGATTAAGCGAGTGCATCTGTGCAAAGCCATCAGCCCACTCCTGGGAGGAGGCCAGCGCCCCTTACAGGGCGGCTGTGGGTGTTCGTGCTGGTGGCAGCTGCTGACCCTGTGCGAAAGCCCATGTCGTGGCCCAGAGTTACTGCCCCCGTCAGGCCAGGGCAGCCCGAAGCAGGGCCACTAGCATTTTTCCCTTCAATCGGCCACAGTCCCTTTTTGGATGGCTATGACATTCTGGTTAGCCTATGCAGCCCAACCCTTCAAAAAAGACCAAAAATAGCTCGCAGAAGCCAGAGGCAAACCAGTTCCTGCCCTTGGTGAGGGTGGCGTGGCAGGCAGGCTCTAAGAATTTGGCCGGTCCAGCTGGCGTCCCCTAAGCTGCACTTTGTTCCATGTGGACCAGGCCCTGGAGGCCCCTGACCACAGGGAAATGTGGCCACCTTCCGGAAGTACCCAGACTCTTGGCATGGCGTCTCTGGGCCTCGGGCTCAGCTCTCTGAACAGCCTCGCTCGAGATGGTATCTGGTTGTGATTTGACCTGAAAAGAAGCTGGCTTCCCCTACGCCTCATCCTCCCTCTTCACACCTATGCTGACCTCTCCAGCTGCCTCATGACCTCTGTCCAGGCCCCTTTGATCTCATTCCCTCACAGCCCCGCAGGATTTTCAGCACCTTGACAACATGACTATCTTTGGAAGGTTACATCACTCTCCAACTTCACCCAAAAGGGCTTCCAGGGTTGTTGGGATCTGCAGCCAGGAGGCTTTCTACTAAAAAGGAGACGGAAACAGGGAGGAGGGGAGTATGGGGGGTGGGGGGAGTTGAACAAACAAACCAAAGAACAAAAATAGACTTTGCTCAGAAATCCCCTGGCTGCTGCTGAAGGATCTGTCTTGCCAGCACATCTCGAACAGTGACCAGCATTTAAGAAAAGTGTCACAAACAGTACTGATCACCCTGGTCTGCTTGTACCATGCCAACAACTCTCCAGTCCTTCAGACACGATGGGTGGGTGCCTGAACTGCTCTGATCGTCAGCTTCATTATGCACAATGGCACCAGCCACTCGGAGCAGCAGCAAGGACAACTGCGACAACACAGTTGGCATGGGAATAAGCAGGCGTTCCGTAGAAGAGACGTGGCATTGAGGACACAGGCTCTTACAGGGATGCTGTGGCTGTTACCTCAACACAGATTTTTTTTAAGTGAGGAGTAATTAACACATACCACTATGTTAGCATCAGGCGTACTCCATAATAATTTAATATTTGTACCTATTGCAAAATAATCACCATAATAAAAGTCTTGGTAACATCCATCCCACACAATTACAAAATTTTTTCTTGTAATGAGAACTTTCAAGATCTACTTTCTGAACAACTCTCAAAGATGCAATACAGTATTATTAACTATAGGCGCCACGCTGTACATTACATCTTCATTTTTTGACCATCTTCCCCCCATTTCCCTACACCTTACCGCTGGCAAACACCAGTCTGGTCTTTGAATCTATGAGCTCCGGTCTTTTGTGGGGGGAGGGGGTGTTGTTTAGTTTCTTAGATTCCACACAGAAGTGAGATCCTACGGTATTTATCCTTCTCTATCTGACTGACTTCACATAGCATAATGCCCTGAAGGTCCATCCATGTCACTACAATGGGCAGAATTTCATTCTTTTTTATGGCTGAATAATATTCCATTGTGTGTGTGTGTGTGTGTGTGTGTGTGTGTGTGTGCGCGCCGCATTTTCTTCATTTCATCCATTGATAGGCCGTTTAGGTTGTTGCCATATCTTGGCTATTGTAAATAACGCTGCACGCACAGGGGAGTGCAGATACCTTTGGGAATTAGTATTTTCATTTTCTTCAGATAAATACCCAGAAGAGGAATTGCTGATAGCTCTATGTTTAATTTTTGGAGGAACCTCCTTACTGTTTTCCATAGTGGTTGCACCAATTTATATTCCCAACATTCAAAATTATAAATTATTTCAGCTGGTAACAGAGAGAGCACCAGACAAAGTAGTTTCTGGAGTGCAGATGACATTCTTCTGTTTCTCCAACTGGGGGCTACTTACAGAAGTATATTCAATTTGTGAAAATTCACTGTGCCTTTATGACAGGTACTCTTTTCTCTATGAATGGTACAATTTAATTTTGTCAAAGATTCTAAAAGAGATGGGCAATGGGAATGCAGTCGTTTCTGGTTGTGACTCCTTCTACCTGCTGAAGAGCGTGGGGCTTAGAATGACAGAGCAGGAACGCAGTTCACTTTGCTGACACAGAAGACCTCGAACTGGCTCCAGGTACAAGACCCAGGCTAGTCCCCCAAAGCCAACACGTTCTCAGCCATGTGGGCAGCTGAGTCCCAGCTGTGCCCTGTGCCAGCACCTGAGACTGCTGACACCTGGGAGACACGGAATCAGCCCCTACTTCCCTTTCATTCCTTCTTCAGCTGCTAAGCACTGTCACTAATCAGCATGCATTACACATGAGATACTTCCATACCTCCATGCAATCATCCCCTTAACACAACTCAATAGGCATATTGCCTATTAAAGACCTATTCAGCCTCCTATCCATATGGCCAGTATTTGCAGGACTCAAAATAGAATGGGGAATAAGTAGAAATGTCTCAAAAATTCACATTGATTAAGAAAGGGTTTACATATTTACCACTCCTACTGAATAACTGCAGAGTACCCTCTAATGGGTGTAGGCTTTGGAGAGATTAGGAGTCAGGAGTAAGCATTGCTTTCTAATTTCCTCAGGAGCCCTTGAGTTGAGTCATTTAAAGTGATCTTGGGAAGTAATGGTCCAATCTTGCTGTCGGGTATCCCTAGAGCCTCACCACCTTTCACCGAGTTCATCCCTGTAACACGTGTGCAGGTGCCTGGGGAAGTGAAGCCGAACACTAACACTGCAGATGTGGAACGACGGACAGGCCATCAGCAAAGCTGCTGGGATTGGGACCGGGGTACTGGGAGATTCTCGGAAGGTGCTGGTAAAAAAGAAAGCCCCCAGTGCTACTGCTTCTCTCTGTTCCTCCCCCCACCTTCCCCCTGCAACTCACCTCCTCTGGTCTGCTCAGTACATGGCCTTCTGGGCCAGTTATCCCCATTTCCAACATCCGGGATTGCTCCTAGAATGAGAAAAAAATAGAGGACAGTTTTTATGTTTTAAAAAACCTATGATATCACTTAGTCAAGATTTATTTCAAAGCCTGGAATCATCCAAACCAACCAAAAAAAGGCCCTGTTGCATCTTCTTACAACACATCAATACTTAAACACATCAATACTTATATTTTAAGAAAACTTAAAAAAAATGTAAGATGCTATTAACTAACTCTTAATTAATGAAAACTGTCCTCTGTGTCTTAGGACAGCTCAACGAGGATTTGGAAACATGCTGAAGACGTGCTCAAGGGAAAAAAGAATACAATATGTATGTTCAATAATTCATTAACTCTGGAATTGCAAAATAGGGCAGAGTCTTAATTAAAAGGAGAAAAAACATTTAAGGGTGGCCTGCTTTTATTAAAAGGAAGTCTGTTAAACAGTACCAGTTGTTTTCTACGTGATGCATCAAAAGTCACACAATCGCTTGTACTTTATTTCTTTCAGATGCAGACCTCTGAGAGGGCACTCCCTTGACTTGTTTTTTAAGTCATTCATTCATTTAAGAGAAGTATCACAAACAGCGCTGATCACCCTGGTCTGCTTGCACTGTGCAAACTTTCCAGTCCTTCAGACAGGATGGGTCGGTGCTTTAACTGCTCTGATCTTCAGCTTCGTTATGCACAACAGTGAAACCCATTCATTCAACACAATTATTGAGTATCTGTTTCATGCTAGCTTCAAGGTTAGGTACTTGAATTAAGGCCACGAGGTCCCTGACTTGATGGAACTTAGTATAGTCCAATGTTTCCCAAAGTCTGGTTGAATGAACTGGTCGAATGAACATACCTCAGAATGAACTGGGTTGTGTTGGCCGAAATGCAGAGGTCTGACCCTGTCCAGGTCTAGGCACTCAGAATATCTGAGCTTAAATTCTAGAAATCTGCATTTTAGTAAGTCCATCAGGCTTTTTAATGCTTCACATTTATGACTTAAATGAATGGATTAGAATCTAATCAGACAAAATAGTGCCTCTCCGCAGCATTACCTGAGTTCATCTTTTGGCCAATTTGTAATTAATTAGGTCTGGGATGAGGCAGGACTGCCTCCCCCTCATGGCCGATGGCTAACTTCCTCAGACTTCTGGCCAGCTTTTCGGAAGAAGCAGGTGGCTGGGCCGTGAACACACATGGGCTAACTGGAAATGGCACATTCCCAAGCCACCATCACTGCAGTTTTGGTGGCCTTCACTCTCAAAGTCCAAAGGCCAGTTCCTGTGAACCTCTGCCCTGGTGATGGGAGAGATGGAGAGGAAGAACTGAACTATACCTGTCTCACTCTGAAACCATGAGATGTTCAGGAAAGTAGGGATTCCTTCCACCAGGAAAAGGACTGTTTTGTTGTTTGTTTTTAATATTTTTTTAAAAAGAGGGGTAGAGAGGAAGATACTACTGTAAGCAACCGTGAGAAGTAAAATGGTCACCGTCCCCAGCTCTACAGAATTTGAAAAAAGGTCAGAGGTTGATTTTACTAGCAATGTACTTCCATGTTTCATTCTTATTGCTTCATGTATCGAAACTTGGACTGAATAAAATTTCTTCCAAACGCTGGTGAGTTTCCACTTTGAATTGCATCCTGAACTCACTCACACAAGGGTTAAGGTCTCCAATGAAAGCATCTTCTGTCTGATAGGACTCTCTCACCTTTACCTTGTTCAAGAGTTCTGGGACAACGTGCAGATGAAGCTCACCAGGGGACTCTTTCAAAATACGCTTGTCTGAACTCTGCTCCTGACCTCAATCAGAACCTCCAGGACTGGGAGAATCCTGGGGGTCGGTCTTAAAGTTCCACAGGTGATTGTAATGCACTGTTCATGCTGGAGCGTCCTGTCCCCAAAGTCAGGGTGCCCCTACAGCTGGAAGAATGGCATGTAAGCCCTGGCTGGGTATTTCAGTAGTTAGAGCATCGTCCCGATATACCAAGGCTGTGGGTTCAATCCCTGGTCAGGGCACATATGAGAAACAACCAATGAATGCATAAATAAGTGGAACAACAAATTGGTGTTTGTCTGTCTGTCTGTCTCTCTCCCCTTTCTTCTCTCTCTAAAACCAATCAGTAAAAAAAAAATTTTAGCCCAGCTGGTGTAGCTCAGTGGATTGAGAGCAGGCTGGGAACCAGAGGGTCCTGGTTCAATTCCCAGTCGGGGCACATGCCAGGTCCCCAGTGAGGGCCATGTGAGAGGCAACCATACAACCAAGCAATCTCTTTCTCCCTCCTTTCTCCTCTGAAAATAAATAAATAAAATTTAAAAAAAATTTTAAAGATGACATGTAAAGAGCCATTGGTGCCACCTGTCACAGGTGAGGAACAGTGGCATCTTGAGGCAGTGATCACTGAGGTAAGTACACATTTTGGATCACAGCACAGTTTCAGTTTGTTCCATGAGGAAAGGGACCCTGTCTTTTTCATCTCCCCTCTCCAATGTTTTACTCATAGTAGGTGCTCAGCAAATATTTGTTGGATGAGAGGCTAAGGATGCTGTGCTCTCAGATTGTCCTTCTGACGATATTCCTTACTGGGGCCCATAGGAAAAGATTTCTGCTTCTTTAATCACTTTGGCGTCAAGTACAGCCAGAGACTCTGAAGACAGCAGCTGCTTCAGTTAGATAATGTGATCAAATCTTTCAGCTCAAGCTGAATTTAATAAACACACACCAGAAAACTCATCCACATGGAAAAATGCCCTCATTCTTCTCCTGACTGAGACCAGATCTTCCCAACATAGGGAAGGGTGGGAGTGGGGGACCCAGGTATTTCTGTGCCAAGGAGCCACAGAGGAAGCTGGAGAAGGGGCTTAGGGGTGGAGCCTGTTTGCCTCCGCAGGCTCTAGACTGAAGAAGCAGGGAGTTTGGTTTCTCAGGCATCTGGAGGGAGGGCTGGGACCTCTGGCGGCTGTACCGAAAACTTGGAGAAGGGGGAGTAGCGACAGCTCTAATACCACCAGACACCTCCCCTGGGAGCAAGGCATTTGGACGCTCTTTGGAAAATGATTTCATTATCTCTGGGTGTGTGGGGGTGTAGGAGAAGGCTGTCAGGGGCCTGACTAATTAACCTCCTCCGTCACAAGCGAGGGGAAATTGCACACTTAGCTCACCTCCTCCACTAATGAGACAACATCCCAACAGCTGGAGCCCTGCACAGCTGGGGCGCTGCCTCCCCAGGAGGCCAGCAGCCAGACGGGTGGGACCAGGGCCCTGGATGCACCATCTCTGGGTGAGATGCCCACTGAGGCACATCCCCTCAGGGACTGAGATTTTATTCTCCCAGTTACTGGCTGTGATCATTGGGCTAATGACGTAATCCCTCTGGGCCTCGATGTTCTCATACGATGGGGAAGATGGCAGTCATCTTGAAAGGGTCAGGTGAAGAGTAAATGAGAACATACTAGAGCCCCCATCAGCCTGGTACACGGTAGTAAGCGCTCACAAAATGGTCCCTGCTATTAGAAGCTAACGGGCCTGGCCTTAGTGCTGTTCCCACGCCTCTGCCCATCACATTCACCCGTCCTGGACAACTTCTAGAATAAAGGCACAGCCCGAGCACTTCTGAGCTATGGAAGACATCTATTTTGGCTCACCTCTGCACAGCCTAATGCCTGGCACAAAGTGCTCAGGAAATACCCTTTGAGAGGATGAATAATGGCCTCCTGCTATTAGTGCTATGGGATGGACTGAGAGACAGCTTACACTCTCCTCTGGCAGCCTGCACCTCGCGGAGGCCAACCCGGGGATAAAGAGAACCCGGCTAAGACACATCTGGTGCCTCTAGCCCATTAAGCAGCCCTGGAGATGGGGCGGGAAGTGCTTTCTGCTTCCTCACAAATGATCAGCTTGGGCCTTGGGACCCTCACTTTCATCGCTTTCCTCAGGTTTGTTTCTCAGTGTGATTTCTAGGAAACCAAGGGGTGTCTGATCCCCACTAGACTTCAATTTTTTTTTTAAAGATTTTATTTATTTATTTTCAGAGAGAGAAGGGAGGGAGAAAGAACAATGTATGGTTGCCTCTCACATGGCCCTCATGGGGACCTGGCCCGCAACCCAGGCATATGCCCCGACTGGGAATCGAACCGGGACCCTCTGGTTCCCAGCCCGCGCTCAATCCACTGAGCTACACCAGCCGGGCCAAGACTTCAATTCTTTATTAGCTAAGGAGGTGAGTGCCACGGTCCTGGATCGGATTTCTGGCTTCTGAGAAGTACTACCTGAGGGTTTCTCTTTAGGACAGAGAATGCCACAGAGTCTGGACTCATTTTAAAAAGAATCAGCAGCGCTGCCCCAATAAATGGCCCAGTTTGAAAACTGCCTCTTTCAGGATGCCTTTTCTGATTCTCTAGAATGGCCAGATCTCTTCCTGCTTTCCAACAGCTTTCCCTTTCTTCCTCACTTGTCTTCACTTTCTGTCTTTCCTCCTCCTCAATGGGGAGGCCCTTTAGGGGAGGTTTTTATGGAGAACTTAGGTGGGTGCCTTGTACATAGCGAGCTGAAGCAAGGGGATGGAGTGAGGAGACTGATGGGATGCAGACTGAAGCCTGCGCAGAAAGCCCACTTCGGGGAGCCTCCCACCGTTACCTGCGCAATGATATCCCCGTTCTCGGCATGAACTTGAGCGACGGCTCCCAGCTCCCCCAGGCAGGTGAAGATCTCGTAGAGCTGAAACAGAAACGAGTCTTTGTCCCCTTCAACAAGCCACCGATGCTTTCAGCAACCTCACACAAGGACCGATTACGAGAGCCAGAATGGGATAAACCAGAGGAAATAAGTGACCAGGGCAGAAACACAGACTAAAACATGCATGACCCAAGAGGAGTGCTAGTCCACAGAAACCCCAGCAAACTGCCCATACACAGAACCCACCATGTCGCCTAAGCAGACAGGGCAAATATATAATAAACTGCTACCAACCCCGCCACGCCCCATCATGCACACTTTTGTACAGGATTATTTCCCATTGAGCTGAGACAGAGCTTCAGAATCCTTCTCAACAAGTGCGCCTGAAAGTGACAGAAGCCTGGCCAGAAGCTAACGTGAGAGCTGACATCCCTGTCTCTCACAGGCAGACCTCCCTTGACCTTCTCACCAGGAAGTATGGGGATTATTGTATTTCCTCTGAAAACTTTAGATTTATCTCAAACAAACACATTTTATGAATTTCTTAAGGAGAGAGTCTGAGGCAGGCTGGGGCTATCACCCCAAGCAGCAGAAGGCCCTCCTGAGTCCTGCAAAGCTGGGCGCCTCCTGGGTTCCCTGAGCTCATAGGGGGTCTGGAGTTGTTTGGGAGACAGAGACTCAGGCCTGCCCTTCCTCCGGTCCTTCTCAGAAAGCTTCTGCAGTGGAAATCCTAGCTCCCTGTCTGCCTTGCCATGGGCACCCTGCCCGTTTCCCAGCACGCATGCTTGAGATCCAAGGCTCCAATTTAAAATGCAGCGTGGACAGCAGGAGCCTCAGGGAGCAATCTGGCCCCACGGTCCCCCAAAGTGCCTACAGTGAGTCAAATTCAAGAAGGTCATCAGCAAACAATGGCAAACCCATCCAGATACCCCAAGCCACACAGCAACGGGTCATTACCTCTGTGTTGGACACTTGGTACAAATCCTTATAGGCCATGTAAACCATGAAGGAGTTAACCCCTGCAAGAGAGAGAAGAGGGGGAGGGCAAGAAGACGACAGCATTATCACGACCACTGTCCACCCTTTATTCCCACTCCCACGGTCCATGGGGCCTGAGTACATCCCAGGCTCCCGTCCAATGCAAAGCAGACACTTCCCATTCTCCAAAAGAATTTCCCTATTCTCTCCCACTTTGTAAGAGCAACAATTCTGATGTAATATCATAGAGAATAGTCTTTTCTTCTGCACTCCTTTCTTGCCCCCTGCCCAGCACTCCCCAGCCCACAGGGTCAGTAAGCTTTGCTGTTGCTTCAAGCAGTGTATGAATCACTGAGAATCACTATAGCACCCTGGTTGTGTTCACACACCGGGGTTGCACCACACACAAGTGCAGGGAGCCTGGAACACCTGATCTCTTATCCTCGGAGTCCTCATCTGTAAAACAGAAACACAACAGTGCCCTGCTTTATCAGATTTGGGGGAACATTAAATGAGATACATGCCAAGCTCTCAGCAGCAGCCCTGGCGCACATTTGGTCTCCATTAATGGACCTCCTGAGGTTGGTTTATTTCACTATTTAATGAGTGCCTGCCCTACATGCAACCTATGCAGGGTTGGATCTGAAAGTGCCCTGTCCTTGAAGAACTAACAGGGCTCCTGAGCAGAAGTCAAGTGTCACCTTGTGCTTAAATATCCAAATCTAAGAGCCATTTATTTTTTTACCCCAAATAAACTATTAATATTGTAATGCACAGAAATAGGCAGGACTGGGGAATGGAGAGTCATTTGGAAGAAAAGAGGGTGATTTTGGTCTCTGACTGTCAGGACCATCTCAGCCCACAGCGTTCCAGGATGTCAGTGGCTTGTAATTTGAGAGCCTCCCCATCCCCCGTGGTTCAACTAAGGGCAGTTTTTCCCACACTGCCCTGCCCCAGCCTCTGTGCCATCCGTAGAATGACCCAGGCCCTTTGGAAGGGAAGTAGGCATTAAAGCCATTCAATTTTCTATGACAGTTCAGATGCGCAGTGTGAAAGGAGACACCACAAAGAAGGGAGGAGGGTAGCCCCTCATTCTGAGTCAGGAAGGACTGGGGCAGAGCTTGTGGGGGGAGGAGGGGAAAGGAAAGGAAAACTCATCCTTTGGACCCTCATCCTCTTCCCTCCGACCCACAGCACATGGCACACCTGCCCTTGGCATCAAGATTGCTTGTCCAATAACTGTCATGCGTTGTGTGGCCTTGACTCCATTGCTCTTTACTGACCTGTCCCCCTGTCCCCTGGATGCTCAGCAGAGGCCACTTCTTATGCTTCCCTAAGTCCCGGAGCACGTTGTGTGTCTGTACGGGGGAGTGGTGCATGTGTGTGAAGTACCTGGCGATCAAAACTCGGGAAGAAGTAGAGAACAGAAGAGTCTAAGAAGACGGTGGGAACCTAAATCATGCACTCACTTAGAGCACGCACACACACAGACATGCGTTCATGCCTAAGCTCTTAGCCTGAGTTCAAACGATCTTTGCTCTCAGCAATGTCTTAGCTTTCCTGAGAATGCTGTTGATATATCATAGTTATAGGTTTGATCTTGGGAGTAAAAGCGATGGAGTTTTAAAATTCCTAATCTCTTATTGAGTGGCTTATGTATGATGTTAACCTCTCCTGACCTCTGTGTCTTCCTCTGTCAAACGGGCAGCATGGCACGGAGGTGAAGGGCACAGGCTGTGGGTAGATCTGCTGCTTACCGGCTCTCTGACCCTGGGCTGTTCACTGAGCCTCAGGGTCTCCATCTGCCAAGTGAGGGGAATGCCCCCATCCCCATGGAGACCCCGTTAGGAGTAACAGTGATGGAATAATAAAGTGCGTGGAGTGTGGTGGCGCCCCTGTCACCCAGCACGCATGCTTGAGGTCCCAGGCTCCAAGCAAGAAGGGACTCAAATGAGTGGATGGTGTGGGAAGGATGGGTGTTGGGATGAAGAAGGAGAAGGGAGGAAGGCACATTCGGGCTCACCTTTGTCCTTGATGAGGCCCTGCACCTCCTGCTTGACGCTGTCACTCCAGTGGGTGATGTCCACGTGTAAGGCATAGTCACAGCAGCTCTTCCCATCGGCCCACTCTCGCCACTTCTCATAGGCCTCTGTCAGGCTGGACTCGGGCTCGGGCACCACATGGTCAACTGAGTGACAGAGACCCCAGATGGGCGACTCACTGACACAGCCTGCGTTCCCCCTTGCACGGGCCTGCTCCTGCTTGCTTAGCTATAACTGCAAAACCTCTATTTCCTGAGCATGGAATTAACCTTGGAAAGAGTTGCTGATGATACTGTCACATGACTTGCGACGTTCGGCCAAATACTAGCCTCCCTATACCTCAATTTTCTCATCCTTAAAATGAGTCCCAAGTTGGGTGGGAGACTGAATGCCACAGTGCCTTCCTTCTAAGGTTGTTACACAGTGAAATGGGAACATGTGCTAAAGTGCTTCACCTGATGGCTGGCACATAGTAAGTGCTCAATTAACATTAGCTATCAATGTGGCCATGCTATGTGCCATTTTTACCAGTACTGGAGGGAGTTACTAGAAGAGATGAAAGTCCAACTCCCTTGGTAAGGGTAGAGAAGGGGTCTTAAAGTTATGTCAAGGCACAAGAGTGACATCTTCATGCTTACTGCCATTGCAAAGAGCCAGTGTCAGTTAAGTGAACTTGACACTGGGCCCACAGACCTCATGTCTGTGTAAATTCTTTGTCAAGTATCTAGTTTCTCTGAGGCCCAAATCTACTCATGCAGTACCTGCAACCATGAATAATAATTTTTAAAATAACAACATTTACAGTTAGTGAGGACAGGGCAAAAGTTAACACTCTCACAGTCCGTGCGGGCAAGTAGAGAAAAAGTGAGAATCAGTACAACTTTCCCAAAAACAATAAGAATAGATATCGAAAGCCTTGACATTTTTTCATACCTTGACTCACTGATGATTCCTGTGCCTAAGAATTACTCCGAAGGAAACAAACAATGCTGTGTGCAAAATCTGGTTTCTAAAGATGTTTGTCAGTCTAAATTATTGCATATATGCATGAGGGAAAACTAGAGACAATCAAAATGTTTAACAATAGGCAAGTTTGGTTGAATACATAAATTGTGATACCTCCATAAAACAGATGAGCTGGCATGCATTATAAGTGTTGGGGTAGAATAAAAATGAATGAAGGGAAAGACATCTATGACATGCCATTTTGTGAAAATGGGAAGCTAAAACACAGTATGTCTATATGATCCTACTTTTGTTAAATAGGAAAAAACATAGGAAACTGAAATAGCGATATGGGATGGGTGATTTTCTTTTTCTTTTGCATACCTAGGGTTTTAAAATGATCTACGAAAGACATGCACGCTCGTGTGGTTCTTTGTATACTTTTCTCCCT
>PVJI01000607.1:0-212569 GCA_004026765.1 Micronycteris hirsuta
ACAAAAGACATACACAGACTGAAAGTGAAGGGCTGGAAACAAGTTTTCCAAGCAAACGGACAAGAAAAAAGAGCTGGGGTAGCAATACTCATATCAGACAAAATAGACTTCCAAAAAAGGGCCATCAAGAGAGATCCAGAAGGACACTTTATAAATCATGACTAGATGCTTTGAGTCACAGAAACTGATAGATTGTACTCCGATTAAGCTGCAAAGTCTGTAGTGATGTTGTTCTGTAGCTACAGATGACTAATACAGAAGGGAAGTGAGGGAGGCGTCCCTGATGCAGTCACATGTCCTTCTGAGAGAGGAGGAGAGGAGAGAGGAAGGCCAGGGATTAGGAGAGTGATCCAGGAGTAAAATGTCTCAAATTTCCAGGCTTATCATTTGATCTTTCCTTCACTCTGAAAAATGCAGTGTTTCAGGTTGTAAAAATACATTTAAAAGTACTCTTGTTCAGTAAGATTGATTTCGTTCTATAGAAATACTTTAATGCAGATAACTTAAGCTTCATGCTTTCTTATTCAAACTGTATGAGTAACAATAGTTTCCTTAGTGTTACCTGAGCAAAAATTTCAAAAAGCTAAAAAAAAAACCAAAAAACCAAAAACCACATTTATTTCACAATAAATTTTAAAGTAAAATTAACTTTTTTACCAATACATGCAAGCGAAGGGAGTCAGCCACCTGGCACCATCAGATGTACAGACAAGAACAATGACAGCCCTGGCCAGTGTAGCTCAGTTGGTTGGACATCCTCCCGCAAACTGGAAGGTCGTGAGTTCAGTCCCCAGTCAGGCCACATGCAAGAGAAAACCGACTGCTGTTTCTCTTTCACACTGATATTTCTCTCCCCCATTTTCTTGCTCCCTTCCCCTCTCTCTGGAATAATTTTTTAAAAAAAGAACAAATGACGATATGCTGGCATTTACATGCCTTGGTCCTTACAACAATCCTCATAAAGGTAAGGCAGCTGTAGCATTATCCTTATCTTTAGAAAAAGAGCCTGAGGTTCAGAGAGGGGCAGACACATACCTAAGCTTACTTTCTAAGCAGCAGGGCTTGACTTTAAACAAAGTTCTTCTAGCGGAGCCAGAGTTTGTGCTTTTCCTCCCCCAGGCCACTAAGAAGTGAGAGTGAGAGGAAAAGCCTCCAAAAATCTGCAGTGAGCAAAACCGAAGAGGAGAGGAGTTGCAGCGCTGACAGTCACGCAGTGTGATGTCATGTCCTGTGATGTGCCGGCCCCACTCATTTACCAGCACAGCCTGGGATAACTGGTTAGAAAAAGGGGAGAGAGAAGAAAGAAAAGTCAGACAACAGAGATGACAAACAGATGGCTGTGGAAACGATGAGCAGAAACACCAAGCAAAACAAAGACCTTACGGGAGGCATTTGGTTATGGACTGTGCCTGAACCAGTGGTTAGCAAACATCTTCTGTAAAGGACCAACAGTATTTCAGGCTGTGCAGGGCATATGATATCTTTTGCAACTACTCGACTCTGCCATTATTGTGCAAAAGCAGCCACGGGTAATATACAAATAAATGGACAGGACCACGTGCCAATAAAACTGTATTTATAGAAATGGGTCTCAGGCCAGATTTGGCCTTCCAGCTGTAGTTTGCTAACCCCTGGCCAAGACAGTCACCTGGCTTCCACAGGAAACCGGTGAAATACTAGCAAGACAAAGAGGAAGATGCTACAGCCACCATAAAAATATCTAGGGACGACATAACTACTCAGCTGGCAGCAAGCACCCAGGGATGCCATTTCCACAAGCCCCCAGTCTGTGGGGGGTAGGGGGTGGTCCTTTTGATGAAGAGACTGAGTGATGCATTTGTTCAGTCTTAGTCTATCCAATGTCACTAACATTCAAAGAAACAATCTGTGTCGATGATGACTCACAGAACTGTTACATGGATGATTAAAGGAAGAATCACCCCAGTGTTCCAAAAGTAAGAAAACTGTCATGAACAGAAGCAAGTGAATGAATCCAGGCTTCCACCGCTGGCAGTTCCTCCCCCTGGGAAACTCCCCTTACTTTTCCTGTCTCATTTTCCTACCTAAATCTTACTCCTGACTTAGGTGTCAGTCTAAACATCTTTTCTCCGAGAAACTTTTCTCGAACACCCCAGATGAGGTCAAGACACCTGCCATAAACTCGTGTGACACGAATTTCTTCATTATTCTCAGGATACCCATAATTCCTCCCTAGCTCCACATCTGCTTCCAGGCTAGACTGCAAACTTTGGAAACCCGCCTTGCTCAGTGCCAGCGTACGAGGATGGTAATGAGAAGTTGATTAAATGGTGTTTTAAATGACACTCTGCAGAGAGTAACTAAATACATGCTTGGTGATGACTAGCAAAGCATGATTTTGCAGAGCAGCTTTAGGGCTTCTCCAACCTATACCATGTATGATGTGATGAACCTGAAGAGGGGAGATTATGTCCAGGTGCCAGCAAGCACACTGCCCTACATGTAAACAGAGTCAGAGTACGCCACCCATTCCTAAGTTTGTTAAAGTACAAGCTACAAAGAAGTTTCTTTCACACTCTTCAGTTTAAAAAAAAAAAGCAAATGTGGTTTCAGTTCTTGAGAAAGTTTTCATTACCTTAGGCCCCAGCATATTCAGAGATATTTAGCTGGATATATTTAAAATAAGTATCTGCACAATTTCCTTTTGTTTGAAGAAATACACGCAGCATATATAAAAGCACAAACATTCACACACATATAGAACTGCCTGAACTAAGTGAGAAAGAAAAGCATGTTATAAAATACTATATAGTGTGATCCATTTTTATACACTAAAACAAAACAAATAACTAAAAGAATATATGCCTCCCAAAGTGGATGCACCTGTCAGAGGGATCTGGGTTAATTTCATTTTCTTCCTTTTTAATTGTTAGTATATTTTTCTTTTTATACCATGACCACATATTTTTGTAAAGAGATTTTTTAAAAATTTATTTCAAACAAAAATCTCTTGCTGATTAGGCAACACTTCAAAGCTGTTTAAAAGAAATACCAGAGACAGGGAAAACGTGGCACAGGGCAATGCTGTCACTATTTAATGTGGCTGTGTCGACAGAGTACAAAACAGTCTTTCCGACCTCCTTAAGTGTTCGCCCGTTCCTACAAACGTCATGGTGACGACACATTTCACCCAGGTGAGCGTCAGCAGACAAACGCTGAACAGTACCGATGCGGAGGGTGTTGATTTCTGTTTCTAACTACATTTTTACCTTTCCTGGGGCATGGTGTAGTTTAAGTTGGCCTAATTTTCCTCTGGTCTTGGGCTCTGAGAACTGCATTAACTTACCTGGCCAATTTTAGTGACCAAAATGCATTAGGGGCAGATAGGAAACTTCAAAAGTGAGATCTCTTCTCTTCAAGGTTATTTATATAGGTCAGAAATTAGCAGCCAGACATTAGGAAAGCTGAGGTGGTTACTTGAAATTTATTTCCAGTTTATACTAGTCGTTAAATACACACAACTAAGTATGTTAAACTTCAATTCATGAGGTTATCTAGTATCAGCCTATGCCTAAATCAGAGGGATTATCAAATGCCCCAACCTGAAGTGTGTTTTGAGATCTTACATGTCTTTTCACAAATACTAAGTATTTCACGAGCACTGTCTTGTAAGTAATGCTCAACTGGTCAGTAACAACAGTTTCATCTATTGTATGAGACTTAAAGGTATTTTCAAACTTCAAGTGAAAATATGAGTCAGCACCCCTTTGAAAGATCTGAAATGAACCACAAAAAGCACATTAAGAGATTCTCTTTATGATGACAGCATTGCCTTCCATGCAATAGCAATTATAAACTGTGAACAAATATATAATAAACTTTGAAGGCCTTAGAAAACAATCAAAAGCAGGCAGAAAGTGGATGATCTACAGCCCCTAAAAGAAGGGAACCACACTGGATGATAAGTTACATTTCTACAGCTTATCCCTGAGAGCACAACCAAGCCTGTGCCATGGCAGATGGAACTCGTGCAGCAAAGTACAGCCTTATTGGTCAGAAAAATGCTTCTGCCAAGGTGGCTGAAAAATGAGGAAGGCAATCCCCCAAATGAGGAAGTCGTGGAGGGTGAAGTCCCAAATTTACAAATAAATTCTACATTTGTTGGCAAAACCCCAAACTACAAGACTTCAAGGATCTGGGAGGAGGGAGCAAACGGCAGTCGAAAAGTTTTTAGAAAGCTGCCAGATTTCAACAGCTGCCCATCACAGAGGAGTTTAAAGTTCAACACGTGCCAGGTTTCAGGGGCCTGGTAAAGGCCTCAGACTTGCCCTTTTTTTCTTTTTAATTTAATCTTTGTTATATCTTCTCCCATTACCATTTAGTCCGCTTATACCCGTCTTCCCCCAGCAATCACCACACTGTTGTTGTCCATGACCATGAGTCCCTTTTCTTTTTTGCTCAATCCCTCCACCCCCAACCTCCCTCCCCCTCACTAGTTGGGTCATCTGTTCTCCATCTATGAGTCTGTCTCTGATTTGCTTGTTCAATTTTTTCAGACTTGCCTTTGAATCCACATAAGCACTATGGCTTAATAAATAAAGATCACTTATCCTGACTAGAGAATATTTCCTGGGAAATATAGACAAAATGGAAATAGCAAATCATAAAAATGAGCCTACAAAATATTCAAGCTGATTTGCCATCGTTTTTACTGTTTGTTTCAACATAACAGAATCCTGTCTTCATGGTGCTAGTATCCACAATGTCCAGTATACAATTAAAACCTCAGAGACAGCCCTAGCCAGTGTGGCTCGGTCGGTTGGAGCATCGTCCCGTGGGCTGAAAGGTTGTGGTCTCGGTTCCAGGTCAGGGCACGTAGCCAGGTTGCAGATTTGATCCCCTTGGAGTGTGTGTGAGAAGGCAACCATCAGTCTCTCTCTCACATCAATGTTTCTCTCTCTGTCTTCCCCTTCCCTCTCTCTAAAAGCAATGAAGA
Organism: Micronycteris hirsuta; assembly: GCA_004026765.1. Lineage (NCBI taxonomy): Eukaryota > Metazoa > Chordata > Mammalia > Chiroptera > Phyllostomidae > Micronycteris > Micronycteris hirsuta. The sequence continues at coordinate 4,976 of PVJI01000607.1, forward strand.
AATGTCCTCCGGTGAGGATTTAAAAAAATCTGAAATATGTGAGGCAAATGCAAAATGTAACTCCATAGTCAAAGATAAATCAATCCACAGAAAAACCTACAAACAACCCAGAAAATGGAATTAGAAGGCCAGAACTTTAAAATATAAATGCTAAGTACATTAATGAAGCTACAGAGAAAGCTAGATATAATGGGTAAAGAAAAGTAAATTTCAGGAGAATTATAGAAACTGTGAAAAAAAATAGAAATTCTAGAACTGAAAACCAGAATATGAAATGTAAAAAAACTGATCAGATTAATATTGGATTACGCATAATAGTAAAAAGGGACTGGTGAACTTTAAGACATGTCAATATAAAGAAGCCAGGCTGAAGCACAGAGAGGAAAACAATGTTTTAAAAAGAGCTTCAAGGACTTCTGGGAAGTATCAAGTGATCTAATTTACATGTTAAAGAAGAGTAGAGAGAAGGGAGCAGAAAAATATATGTAACGAAACACAGGCCAGAAATTTTCGAAATTGAGCAAAAGCAGCAATACAGGAAAGCAGGAAACCACAGAAAACTCACCCTCACCATGGCAACCAAAGATAAGATAATAACAAACACAGTCTTAGAAGTCGCCACAGGAGAAAAGGTGTATTATACGTATAAGAACAATAATAAGAATAATGGCAGACAAATCATCAAAAACAGAAGGCCAGAAGACAATAAACAACTTCTTTAAAGAGCTGAAAGGACAAAAAAAGGTTAGCGTAGACCTCTTACATGACAAAAATATCTTTCAAAAATAAAACATTTTCATATAAATTAAAACTGAATATGTTGCCAATAGACCTACACTACAATGAATGCTTTTAAAGAAAGCTCTTCAAGCCGAAGAGAAATAATAATATCAGATGCATATTTGGATCTACAGTAAGGGATGAAAAATGTTGGAAATAATAAGCGTGTAGGTAAACACGAAACATTATTTCTTTTCATTCCTATAAGATATAGTTATTAAATGTGCAATATTAAGTATTGTGCATGTATATACACATACTTTATATGTACTTGATACACGCTACATTAAAATTGTAGTCCTATACTGTATAGTTTGTAACGTAATATGAATATAAAATGCATGAAGACAACGGTGCAATGGCTGGCGAGTAGCAACTGAAACCACACTGCAGGTTTCATATTTTTATACAATGTAACAAAATATTAATTCAAACAAAATTTTCTATTAAGAATGAATACTGCAGAGAAACTGCAAAAACTATAATGCAAAGAGGTATCATTGAAAACAAGAGAGAAATTAGAATGTAATACTAAAATATATTCAATTAAACAAAAAGAAGGGAGAAAAGAAGGTATAGGATTTAAAGGTGTCTAAAGGATGGGACATTTTGAAAACAATAAAATGGTAGATCTAAAACTAACTATATCAAAAATCATAGTAAATAGATTGAACGTTGCAGTTAAAAGGCAGTGACTCAAAATACGTAGAAAAGCAATACCTAACCACACACTACCTACAACAGATGCACTTTAAATGCAGAGACACAGACACACAAACAGGTGGAATGAGATACACCAACATGGACTCAGTAAAAAACCAGACACAGACAGGAGATCACTACAGACCTAGATCACTTAAAACACTCATATGCAAAAATCCTCAATAAAAGACAGTGTTGGTATAAGGACACATGAAAAGAACAACGAAGCCGAACAGAAGGCAGAAAGAGACATACACATACATGGTCAACTGATGTTTTCTGACCGAGGTGCCAAAATAATTCAGGGGGTATAAGGATAGTTTTCCAATAAATTGGGCAGGAACAAACAAATATCCATACGGATAGAAGGATAAATCCTGACCTCACAAAGAACTAGCCGTCAGAGCTACAACTATAAAGCAGATAAACACAAGAGAATGTCTTTGTGACCATGAAGTAGGCAAAGCACACGAATAAAAGAAAACAATGATAAACTGGACTTCATCAAAAGTTTAAACTTTTGCTTTTTACAGACACAGTTAAAAGAACCAAAAGGCAAGCACCAACTGCAAAATATTCACAATACACACTCAAATATCTCACAAAGGACTTCTATCTGGAATACATAAAGAACTGCTATAGTTCAAGAATTAAAGAGCATATGAAGAATAAAAAGTCACACAACCCAATCTTTAAAACAGCAAAAGACTTGACTAGATGCTTAAAAAGAAAACACATGAAGGGCCAATAAGTACGTACATGAAAAAAACTGTCAACATCATTATCACCAGGGAAATCCCAGGAAGCCACAGGTGCCACATTATATCCACGAGAACGCTGATACTGAAAACATTGACAGTTGCAGTTGCGGGCAGACCTGGAGCATACTGGCGCACGCGAGACACTGTTGGCGGGCGTGTTTAACTACGCAGCCCCTTCAGGGAAATGTCTGACAACTTTTTATAAAACTAAACATACACTTATCCAGTGACACACTTCTATGTCTATATCCAAAAGAAATGAAAACATATTCCACAAAGAGACCTATACAATATGTTCATAGTAGTTATTTCCATAATAAACACTAACCCACCAAGAAATACTAACCCACCCAAATGTGCATCAGTAGGTAAATAAAGAAATTCATACGATGGAATACTACCCAGCAACACAAAGAAACAACATATCAATACCTGTTAACAAATATAAATCTCAAAAATACAAGTAAGGGAAACAAAAGAAGCCAGACATACAAATACTCTGTGTAATTATATATAAAGTTCTGGAAGAGACAAAACTAAGCTCTGTCAATAGAAATCATGCTACTGTTCACTCCTGGAGCGGGACAACTGACAGGAAAAAACACAGGGTGCTTTTGGGGGTAATGGAAATGTCCTATATCTCCAGGGAGATGTTGGTTCACTAAACTGTTCAATTAAATTTGTACATTGCATAGTATATGAATTATGAAATTAAAAGAGTTCACAAAAATTTATTTGAATTAGTTACAAAGAAAATATAGTCTCCCACAGTTCAACACCATTTCTCTTCTCATTTCCTTAGAAGACAAAGTTCTAAAGCACAAACAGAAGGTGTGTGTGTGTTTAGTACAGTCATGCCATTTTTTAAATGCATACCCAATAAAAGCAAAGGAAAAGTATTCCCTGCTTCCTATGAATATACTCTTGGAATAGTGTTCTCACCACGAGGAATTTAAAACAATCTGTTCTTTAGGTTTTTATCTAAGTTTATTTGTCCCATTAATAATATAAAGGTTACTTTTAACAACACAATGGGAAAAGGACTGAAAAATAAATAATAAAACATAAATCCAAATGTTCTAATATCTTATTCTAAAATATCTATTAAATTCCCACTGTACTCCATGTAAAATGATAGTCACCAGGAAAATGAAAATGAAAAACTTACACCCTACTGTGGAAGTGTTCTAGTCTGGTGGAAGAGATATCCATAAATAGTTACCTTAATTTTAAATAAATGTTCTTGAATATAGACTGGTAAAAACCTCACTTGGGGAAAATATATTACTTCTTATCCCTCTAAAAGCATAATATTTAATACTGAGGAATAATATGCAAGAAGTAAATACAATAAATTCAGTTATTCCTTTTGGAGGACATATTAAACTTAAGAAAGAAAAACTTAGTAACAAACTCCATATAACCATGTTTCTTAGCTCAAGGAAAAAGAGCGCATATACCTTTTTAAAGAAAATTATCCCACCCATGGCAAAAGGGGTAAGGCAACTAAGTCTTGAACTTACTGGCCCACACCCTCCATTCCAACCTCATGGCTGGTCTAACTGTCCTATGCAAGGTAAATCTGACCGTCCTGCTCCAGCTATGCCTCAAAATGAAGAGCTGGGAGGGGGCAATTCTCACTCTCAGGAATCTAATTGTGATACGAATTCCCCCCGCCTCTTCTGTTCTCTCCTGAGCCTACTTTTTATTATTATTATTATCATCATCATCATTATTATTATTATTGATTTTTAGAGAGAGGAAGATAGAGAAAAAGAGAGAGAGAAACACTGACTTGACTATCCATGTATTTATGCGTTCATTGGTTGATTCTTGTATGTGCCCTGACTTGGGATTGAACCAGTAACTCCGGCGTACCAGGATAATACTCGAACCAACTGAGCTACCTGGCCCAGGCACCCTGAACCTACGTTTACCCCCTACTCCACAGAAACTGTCCATTTCAAACTCACCAGTGACTTCAATATTTGCTAAAACCAATGGTCAGTTCTCAGTTCTCTTTTAACATGGCCTATCAGCAGCATGTGAGACTATTTACCTCTTGCTTCTACTTGCAACACTTTCTTCACGTGGCCCCCAGAACACCACTCCTCGGTCCTCTCACTGTCCTAGGTGGGCTCTTCCTTCCCCATCTCTGCAAGTGTCCGAAGGTTCCATTCAATTCTCGGCTCTCTTCCCTCCTACATCATTCACGCTCTAGGTGTGGTTTTCAAACGCTCAGGACCCATATGCCCTTTTAAAAACTAAAGAACTCAAAAAATTCTTGTTTATGAGGAATGTATCAACAGATAGTCCCACTTAGATATCTAATAGGTATTATTCTAACTAATAAAGACTTGACTCTCCCTCATCCCCACGATGTCCTCTTCCTGCACTCTGCCCCCATTCTGGTAAAGGATCACTCTTATTTATCAGCAGCTCAGGTCGGAATCTTTGCAGAAATCTGGAACTTCTCTCTTTCTCTCAAATCGACATCTCACCCACGCCCAGATTCTATCGGCTTATCTTTAGAAATATATCCAGATTCCCACCACTTCTTATCCCTCCACTGCTCCTCCCCCGCAGTCCACACATGTATGCCTTGGCCTAGGCTCTGGCAACAGCCCCTAACTGGTCTCCATGCCTCCTTTTGTGTTCCCCTACAGTATGTTCTTCACATAACAACCAGCAGGATTTAAAGCCTAAGTCAGATCACATCCCTTCTCTGCTTAAGACCTCAGGTGTCTTCTCATGTCACTCGGAGCAAAATCTGGAATCTTATATCCTATAGAGACACTGTGCGATCTGGCCCCTGACTACCATTCTGAACCCGTATCTTTCACCTCCCCGTGGTTCACTCCACTCTAGCCGTGCTGGCCCCTTTGCTGTTGCTCATGCAATCTCACCTCAGGGCTTGTGCAACTGCAGTTTCTTCTGCCTGAAACACGCTTCCCTCAGACACCCTGGTACTGAGGCTTCTTTCCTCGGTCCACACCAGACACCACATCGAAGGTGCCGCTCTCACCATCAGTGCGTACCTTGTCTCCGCTTCATTTTTCTTCATTATCTGACCTGTTTGCCTGTTCTTTGCCTGCTCTCCCCCAGCCAATAAATGAGAAGAGGCGCTCTGCCTGGCTCGATGCTGGATCCCAGGACCCAGAACAATGCCTGCCGCATACCGTAGTAGGTGCTCCACTTGTACTGTTCGAGTGGATGAGCAGATGCCAGTGCAGGCGGCACAGGGAGTCGAGGGAACGTGATGAGGCAGCGAGGCCAGGATAGCACACGCAAAGCAGCAGTTTGAAAAAGTAGAAACTATAAATTTGGGAAAAGTTGCACTACCAAAATAAAGGCTACGAACAAAAGGAGATGAGAACTGCTTTTGGGCAGCGCTATCACAGAGGCCACAGAACTAAATGACTATCAAACACTTCTTTATTTCAAATAGTAGGGCTTAAAATTCACTCAAAATATGCAAACATCTTAGGAAAAACAGGATTTCCCTCCAATGTCACCTGAATCAATTCTGTATAGCCTTACACTCTTTATATACTTAAATATATTTAACCCTTTCTTATACCAAAAAAGTGAATGGCCTGTGCAAAGGAAAGTTTTCAGTCATTCCCACAACTGGTTCCAGGATGGAGAAAACACTGTAGTAGTTATATTAAGCTAGGCTCTTGCTGACACTGTCATTCAATGAGTCTGAGTAGAAAAACCAAACAGCAAATCACTTTGGTGAGAAATACAAGAATGTGCCAGGGCTATGTAACAGCAGTTAGCATCAAAGTCACCACCACCATAAATAGCACATCGGTTGACAAATATTTTATCCAAAAAGAATTTTAAAAATTGTTTCTCCATTCTGACCAAGGAAGAAAAGCAGCACCTGTGGACTCAAATCATGGCAGGCACCCCGAAACTCATTCGCCCTCCGTCCAGGAGTGAGTGTGAGAGGAATGGGAAAGCCGTGTGGTGCTCAGGACAAGGTAGGTCCCTACAGGCAAGGCTTTGGGCTCACAGTCCCTGTGGGCCCTTCGCTCAATCCACCACCAGTTTAATGTTTCATTACTCAGACTTAAAAATGACACCGCCCGTCATGGTCCCAGGGAGCCACCTTTTCCCAGGCTCCACACAGCAACGGCAGAGGCCGCGTCTCTCAATAGAACATGGAGGAAACTGTCTCATCTGTCACTGTCACACTCTCTCCCTTCCAAGCTACCGCTTGTGTCAGTTTCTGCACAATTAGGAGTGTCTTCTTTTGAAATCTCACAAATAAAATAAAAACAGAGGGATTTTTCAAAGCAAAATAATAAAAATGAAAAAGAACTTCAAGAAAAAAAATGGAAAGGGTAGCTCCCTAGAAGTTATTTCTTAACCCTCTTAAGAGACTTGAGAAAGGAGATTATAATTGTGAGGTTGCACTAGCTGAGCAGAGAAAACTAATCCGTCTACCTATCTATTTATTTATTACTTTGCTTGAGAGCAGACACGGTTAAATCATCTGTGCTCACCATGTGTAACATATTCTGCTAGGAGCTGGAAAGCTTCCTAAGATGAACAAAAATTTCCTTTTAGAATTACCCAGGGTGGTGGAGGGAGCAGAGGCTTTGACTGACGGGTGTGAACCAGCATTCCTGGACTTACGAACTGTGTTGCCTTGGGTAAGGCTGACTGGATTTGCATCTGGGCCTCAGTACTCACTGTCCTCTTGCCTGGAATGTTCTTCCCAGACGTAGCAAGCTCACTCCCTCCCTACTTTCATGTCCTTACTTGAATGTTACCTTCTCACTGAGGCTTTCCCTGACCTCCCTACTTTGTATTGCAGAGAACACATCACCCACACACCACACTCATACTCACACTCCCATCCACTTCTCTGCTTTATTTTTCGTCAGAACTCTGCTTATCATATTGCATACATGCACTTTACTTATCCACCGAGTTTACCGTCTTACTTCCGCTAGGCAGTAAGCTCCAAGGCACGGGTTTGAGATGGTTTTTCTTATTCACTAGCCAAAGTATCTGAAGGAAGGCCTAAAACATAAAGGTAACACCAAAAACTTGTTGAATAAAGGAAGTTCATGGAGGCCTCTGCAAGGCTCCAGGGTTTTCATCAGAGACCATGTAAATAATGAAATGCCTCTGGACATAAAAGGCACTCAGGAAATAGATATCATTACCTTCAGAGAAGAGATTATCTGAAACTGTACATAAAATATATTTTTTAAAATAATGAGATCGGCAATGTCAGAGACGACATAGGACAGCTGATTCAGTAAGAGTGAAAACAGGGGAGAACTTGGAGGGCTGGGCGGACTGGGCAGAGAAGGAAAAGAACTCACGCACATGGACAGCAAGCGGTGCGGTGACTGCGGCGGGGGGAGGCGGGAGAGGGCACGGGGGGAATAAATGATGATGGGAAAGTACAATAAAAATGAACTATAAAAAATGTAAGAAAGAAATAACTGCTATACATCCATGGGCGTAAAATCATTCTGGGTTACTGTAAAGACAAGAATAAAACATTTATACATCTCTTTCCAGCAAACAAAGTTTAAGACAGAAATGAGTTTGGCAACAGATTCTGGATTACTAGTGGATGTTATTTGTGTGTTCTTCACCCCCTGACCACTACCCCAAAGAGGGCTCAATCACTAAGAAAGATAACTAAGTCAGTTTTATTTTATTTTATTAATTTTGACAGAACAGAAAAGCAATAGAATGTGAAAATATCAGGACAATAATGATGCCTTCAAATATGTTTCTTATTGATTTGCTGACTGTGTGGGAGTTTGTAAGTGGATATATTAATAATGAACATTTTCCCACCAAACATTCTGAGAGAAAAAGATTCTATAAATGAACTATTATTTATATTTGTATAATCTCTGTTTTCATTACACTTCCTTTTCCAAATTAATACAGAATAAGTACACACAGTCAATGCAAATTACCAAACACATCTTTTGAATGTGATGTTGAAAAATTATCAAATGAACACCCCAAATTAAAAAAACCTGAATTAAAAAGAGAAAAAGACTTATCAACATCAAGGAAGCTTTCCTCATTTTACTAAAAAATTTCTTAAGAATTCCCTTAAGATTAGTGAACTGTCCTTGTCAACTTGAACATATTCAATTTATTAAAAACACCACAGATATGTTTCAGAAATGTACTCACTGCGTGAAAAACGGAACTGTGATGACGAAAAGAAAACACTAGGAAAGGTGTGTTCTCAAATTCTGAGCAAAAAATAATAAATACTGAATGCTTTGAATTAAATAACTTAAAAGTGAGAAAATATTTGTAACATGAGATGCAAACCATTTTCCTTAGAAACTATTTCCACCATGCCAATTCAACATAAACAGTACAAGATTTTAAAAGCAGCCATTTTTCACAACTAAATGTCCAGCTATGTTATGCTAACACAGTTGACAAAATTAAAACTTCCAAATACAGCTACTCAAAAAAAAAAAAAAATCTAAATAAATAAACTTCTCCAAGCTCCTCAAATTTTTTTTTAATATTTTATTTATTTTTAGACAGAAGGGAACAGAGGGAGAAAGAGAGGGAGAGAAACATCAATGTACAGCTGCCTCTTGCATGACCCCAACTGGGGACCTGGCCTGCAACCCAGGCATGTGCCCTGACTGGGAATTGAACCGGCGACCCTTTGTTTCACAGCCCGCGCTGAGCTACACCAGCCACGGCCAAGCCCCTCAAATATTAATTTTATAATTTCTAATCATAATATGGTCTTATGTAAGTGTACAGCTGATTAATCATGCTATTAATTAATACAGCTGGCACACTTACCAGGTTATGTATCTGGCACCTTTCATGACAAGTATTTAAAATATACTATTAACTTTCAAAATCTCAAAATATATAACTGAACCAGGCAATCATTATTCCTGCTCTAATCACCATAACTCGAGCTTTCTACCAATTTAAACTGACATTTATTCCATTTGCTTAGCATCATAATATTCATAATATAAAATGATTCATTAGTTTAAGTCCTGCCAAATGTATTGGTCTTTCCAGGAAACTGTGTTCTAATGTAGCAATGCAGACTGGAAGGATGGATCTGCAAGGGCTATGTGCAATAAATCAGGAACACAGATAGGAGGTGCTCATCTGCACAACTAATCTAAGTTGAGATTCTCAGGGGAAAAAAGTTTACAACAGTATGTGATTCATTTAGGTTAATGAGTGACAGAAGTACATACTACATATATCTTCTTTTTTTAAAAAAGATTTTATTTATTTATTTTTAGAGAGGGGAAAGGAGGGAGAAAGAGAGGGATACAAACATTAGTGTGTGGCTGCCTCTCATGCTTCCCCCACTGAGGACCTAGCCTGCAACCCAGGCATGTGCCCTGACTGGGAATGGAATCAGTGACCCTTTAGTTCGCAGGCTGGCACTCAATCCACTGAGCCACATCATCCGGGGCACATATTTCTTCTTGAGACTGATTTCTTTTTTGTATCACTGGCATATTCTACTAATTACAACTCTTTTCACTATATTCCACTAATTCAGAATTAAAGGAAATAACACTGAATTAAATGACCGAAGTACATCAGAATCTCTCAGGACATCATCATATAGACCCATAGCCGATATCACATAACAAAAAAATTTTAATAAATAACCCCTCATAATGAGGGAGTTATTTAGAAATAAAACCTTACTTAGAAGGTTAAAATTATATGACATAGTAAAATATTAGGCAAGTAATTAATCAAGTCAATGAAGAAAAAGCAATCTCCTTTTAATAAGTAGTATCTCAAAGACATCATGGTCTCTGCCAACTTAGAAAGCATATTACAAGCAATTATTCTCCACCTCATTCTTGACTTAACCCAGCTGGGTACAGCAAACATTCTAATTAAATGGGGAGTCTGAGCTTGTACCTAAGTTTTAAATATTTTATTTCTGCCCTAAATTCTTCCCACCTCATCTATTAGAAGTCCCTACTAAAAAGAGAGCAATAAAAATAGGTCTTAGCATTTCTGCAGAATTACAGGCTGGAATCCTTAAATTGCTCCCCCAATAAAAATAACTACAGAAGAAGATATGACGTCTTTTTTCAATGCACCTGTGAGGTGACAATAAAGTCAGTGATGGTAAAAGTGGGAGAGACAGATGGGAAGCAGCAAGCACCTAAACCAGAACCCTGGTCACTTACACTTCCAATTTCTTTATCTTCAATCCTCATGAGCGATATAGCTCACTTTTCCCTGAAATGGATTTAAAATTTCTTTTTATGTGCTATATGCTTGCAATTAATTATTATTTTCCAACTCAGTTTTCACAAACTACTAAAAAAAAACAAGTTATCTCAGTTTCCACCACTGAGAAACATCTTAATTCCTTCGTTCCTACAGAATACACAATTTGGACAGAGGAATCTCACCTTTTCTCGTGAAGAAAGCTGGTGAATATAAACAATATTGGTAGTACAAGAAGTAAATAGTCAACAAGACATAGGTTGTATATTTTAGATCAAATTTAAAATAGTCTTTCCTACCCCAAGACACTCTGTCACCCTATTTTATTGTCTTCATATCATTTATCCAAGTCTGAAACGTTCTTGTTTATCTACCTCTTTGTCACTTGTCCCCTGAACCACCCCGCCCCAGTCACTACCATTTGCTGACCCCATCACGAAAAGGCTCCTTTCTACCACAAATTCTTGTGAGGCTATCATGCCATCTCTCCTGACCTTGGCACTTCTGGCACAGCTCTGTGGGAGCGCCCATGCTGGGAAGAGGTCCGTCTGCGGGGATTCCAACTAGAGGGCCTACGGTGAGTACCACAGCCCAGGACTGTGTCCCTGCAGGAGAATCGCAGGCGCAATGGAACTAGAGGCAATGCTGTGGAATGTCTAATTTCCCTTTGTTTTTCACCCTCCCATAAGTTTGATAGACCACAGTGTCTCCCAGTCTTTACTTGCCTGAGAAGCAGTGCTTTTAATGCAAAATTTTGTGGAAGTTCAACATGTAAACATAAAAGCAGAGCTTCTGGCTGAGGAAACAATAAGGCGATCTAAGGCTCTGTCCTTCCCCTTGACCTCTACCCCCCCTACCCCCCACCCCCCCACCAGGGAATCCCAAGGGCAATAAGATACCAATGAATGAAAACCTATGGCCCGCTGAGGACGACAATGATGATGATCTAATTTAATAATGACAGTTTATAAGATAAGAATAATAAGGAATAACAGATAACAGCCCCGGCTCCATATCTGCCTGAGTAGAACGCTTCTATGAAATGTTCACCTGTCTCAGTGGCAATCACCTCAGTCTGAGCACTGTGATCCCCGGGAGCACAGAACTCTTCAGTGCAGGAGAAGCCACTCAGGACTGCTTTGTGACGATCTCTCCAAGAAATCGCAAAAACAGTATCACTCGAGATGTGCAGCTGCCTGACCCAGGTTTGGTTCATGTGGCATATGTAGCCAAAAAAAAAGAGGTGGGAAATGCTTAATTACCTTGGACATTAAGCATTAATTACATTTAAGCAGGTAGCAGGGCCAAAACACCTGCGACTCAGGACTTGAGAAGTTTCATCTAAGTATGGAAAAACTGAAGTTACTTGTCATAGAGGAGTCGCTTCGATGAAAGAAAAGAGTTTCAAATCTTCCAGGTCAAAAGAGAACTTCCAGTGCTCCCTTCTTACACAGAGCTTGTGCTGGGAAATCTGTGTGTCCGGTTCATTGTACAGTGTGGCAGAGGAAGTGGTCTGGGTTTTCTCATCATATTCTTAACTGTCATCAGTTACTTTATAAGATGTGTGAAAACTGGTGGCAGTTACAGAGTTCTTCTTTATGTTAATAATTCTGTCCTATCGCTGTGGTCTAATTTGGAGAGGTACCAACTGAAATGAATGAGAACTAGGTCTACCAAATAATAGGATGGAATAACCCATGCTATTAACCACATGGAATACTTTGTAGCCACTTTTTAGCATGCTGCAAAAGTATGTTCTAAAACAGGAAAACTGAAGTTATACTAAGTAAAAATGAATCTAGAACTCCGTAATTCTAATTTCGTACTTTTTAAGAGGTAAACACATTCATAGTGATAAAATCTGGAAGCTTCTACACCAAAATATTATCAGTGGCTACTTCTGAGTAGTGTTTTGTATTTTCTTGTTTTCAATGCTTACCAAATTTTCTATTTAGAATCAGAAAAGAGAACATTTAAAAACAAAAAGAAATTTCACTTACAGCAAAATTGATACAATATACCTGGAATTTTGAGATTTGTACATTTTGTAAATTTTGAGATTCGTATATTGAATATAAATGCCTGAGCTGTCCTTAACTGTGGGATTGTTTGGCCAAATTCCAGTCCCAATTGCTTTGGAAGGAACAGCTATTCCTAGGTGATAAGGTGAGCTGAGCCTAATTGTTCCTGGCAACATAGTAAGGGCACTGTGGGAAACGACAGACGCTGGGAGTAGACACACCTTCCAGTTCTCAAGAACGGCCCAGTCCCATCAAGAACCAGAACTGTCACGACTTGGATGCAGGCTTGTCGGTGACTACACCAGGCCTGCAGGAGAAGCAATCATTTCTGTGAGAATGAGGCCTCGTCACTTGCGTAAAACTGCCTTTGTATGAATGCAAAGCCTAACAAAACTCTCCAACATGTTTGCAATGTAATTGTCATTGCTGCACGTAATCAGCAAGGATGAGTGATAGTTCGGGAAATCAAACAACTCTAGGCTCAGGCTCTGGCTCCACCATTCTCTAAATGCATGAGCTTGGGCAAGTTTTATTATGTTACAAGTCTCAGTTCATCTATCTCTCAAAGAAGGTTGACCATACCTACCTCCCAAGATTTTAGTGCAAATTTAAAATATTTATCAGTATATTTCCTTGACTGGTGTGGCTTAGTGGGTTGGGCATCCTCCCACAAGCCCAAAGGTCACCAGTTCAATTCCCGATCAGGGCACATACCAGGGGTTCTAGGCCAGGTCCCTGGTTGGGCATGTGTGATAGGCAACAAATCAATGCTTCTCTCCCCCTCTTTCTCTCCCTTCCCCTCACTCTAAAAATAAATAGAGAATATCTCTAAAAAATCAAAGTAAAATAAAATACAGGATCTGGCAGAAGTTAAGGCTTGCTTGAGTGTGGATGATAGGGTATTAATGTGAGTGTAGTAATTTATAGTTTTAATTTGCACATTTCACCTAAAATGTCATATGGTATGCTTGAGTGTGATATTGTTATGTTACAGAATTACATGCTTAAGATTTTGTAATAAAAGATTCTGAAATAAAAAGGCGTTATTTGTGCCAGACCCTGCATTTATCAGTATGTACAGCATGTAGTAACTTAATAAAAATATTTTAGAAGCCTAGATACACAGACTTTCAAATCCTGTAGCCCACTATTGCAAAACTAAAGTGGATACTATTTATTTTTAAACTCAAACTTAAAACGCACATCCTTCAGGGCAAACTCAGCCGGCTGTATACACTGAAAGTGGTCCCTGAGCCATCACTAAGCACTTGAATAGCTGTTCCACACTTTAAAGGATTCAGGTTCTGAAATCACATTGTGAACTACATAAGACTTTGGGCAAAGTCTCATCATTCTTCTCCTACATCATCTTCACTACCTCTGTACTGAAGGGGGGGAGTAATGGTGCACATGATGTCACAGACGCTGTCGCGTTGTATTAGGAGGATAAAAGTCCTCTCCCATCTCCCATGCTGGCCTCATAATCACCTCAGAATACGTCCGTAAAGACAACAGAGCCTACGTCAGAAAAAGGGCATATTTTAATAACGTCTCAGACCCACGATATACTCTCAGTAACATGAAACAGTAATTGTTGAAAATATTTAATTTTGATATGCTAATTAAATGTTATCAGTAGAATTACCAACCAAATAAGATGTCATGAAATGGGAGAAAGTAGAAGATAATAGTGAAAAAAAGTAAAGAAGAAGATTAAAAATTCTACAAGCATTAGGACATTTTTCAAACCCTGCTTCAAAGAGGGGAGATAGCACGGTTTACGGTTTCCATAGCACCTCGTGCTGAATCCCGATTTCTGTCACTCACTCTCTGGCAAACAGTAGGCCAGTGCTTTAACCACTTAGAACCTCATCTAGAAAATAAACTTGTCTAACGTTTCTGTGACGGCACGACGCTCGGAAACGCAAACTGCTCGGCACGGGACATGTCTACGGTGTTCTATATTGGCACATGGAAAAAACTCTTAAAGGACCAAGGTGCCACATAACATGACATAGGCTAGGCCATAAAAAAAGAGCCAGTGCATCAAAAGCCAGATGTGCCCTGAAGGTCACCGGATATTAAATAATGAGTGACCCCGACCTTGACATAAAAGTTACTGAGGAGATACCAATTAAAGGCCATAAAACATGAAAATGAAGTAACCATGTAACGCTGTGACTCGGGTTGGGGGCCAAGAAGACAAACAGGTCAAAGTTAATGACTAACAGGGAACAGTCAACACAACACAGCCACCAACCAATCAGATACCGCCTCGATATCCTTCAAGGTAAGAGTAAGCCAACAAACAACAGCTGATGCAAAGGACTCGCATTCACAAGCTTCAATACTGATGCCCCACTCCCAGAAGGGAAGGCGGTGAGGTCTCGGGCTGGAACTCTGCTGCCACTCTCACCTGCCCAGAGTCTAACGTTGCCCCTGTCACCTCTATTGTTCTTCAGAAATTAGAAAGGACTGTGGAGGGGCTGCTCAAGGAAGACATAAGAGTGACATCCCACCACACAGTCAAGTTTACAGAACAATGGCCACTAGAGTATTTGAGAAGACGGAGTGTGGTCCTGCCCTAAGAACAGTCTCCGTTCCCACACAATGGCTCAACTTGACTTAGGACAGCAGAGTGGGTCACGCTACATTCAAGCCAAGCTCGAGGCTATTACATACCTCCAACAGCCACCGGTACGCATTTATCGACAGGCTCCTTTAAAGTTATTCTCATGTACACTTCCGGAGGCAGGGTCTTGTCTTCTATTTCATAAGTTTCCCAGCCAGACACATCTGTCAATCCCAGAGAACTCAATGGTGTACCTAAAAGAGAACAGCAGTTTAAGCTTAACCACTTCAGAAATGGAATCATAACATTTTAAAGCTGAAAGAGAGTTTATAAATCCAATAGACTTCACTATAAATAAAAGCATTAAACTATTAGATTGGAAACAAAAAATTCCCAGTTGACCTTTCCCACCACCCACCCCAATCTTTGAACAATCAATCTTCCTTTCTTTCCTTCCTTCCCTTCCTTCCTCCCTCCCTCCCTCCCCCTTCCTTCCCTTCCTTCCCTTCCTTCCTCCCTTCCTTCCCTTCCTTCCTCCCTCCCTCCCTTCCTTCCTTCTTTCCTTCCTTCTTTGATGTTGTAAAATATACATAACATAAAACTTACTCCATCTTTTCTTAATTGAAAACTAAAGTCTGTGACCTTCTATCACATTGAGGTATTTCTTTTATATATTTATTGATTATCATTGTCAACAGATAACTGATTTTCACAAATTAAGTATAGCAGCACTGATATGAAAGAGAAGGGTACATGATAACCTCTTCGCAAGTTGACTGATAAAAAAGATGGTTACTTCTCTAAGACCCAAACAGTACCCTCATAAATAATACCTTTTCTAGTTACATATGTGAAAATGAGTGTTGCATAACCAGGAAGCTAGAGATAATGTTTTGCATCTGACAGAGAAATAGGGAGTTAGTTGTTCATTTAGTTCCTCATTTATAGTCATTTCTACTTACATGTGAAAGAATATGTAATCTAATGGTAGCTGGCAAGGTAGCATTTTAATTTTATCATGTTTAATTTAATCAATGGCATTCTATTTTTCCCCTAGAATAATCTATTAGAAATGGGTTCTCAATCCTTTTCAGGATCATATAAGCCCCACATCACTGAGTACCTGATGAAAGCTAAGCCTATTCTACTAGCACTCAAATCACAAGGATCTTGAACTCCTCCAAGCCCATCCCTGGCACTTCCATGTGCCAAACTGAGCAGTTAATATCTTCAGCCAACTAACAGGCTTAACCCTGTGAGGAAGCAATTTCTGGAACGACAACAACAACAAAACCCCACTCTCAGAAGCGCCGAGGCCCCGGTCATACCAGGCAGGCCCGTGTTTAATCAGTCCTCACCCAGTCAGAAAGAGCGCTGCGCCTGTAAATAAAAACACAGCAGAAAGCCATTGTCACAGCTAACTACAGGTAATACAGGACTCTCTGCCATCATATCAGCTTATAAGCATTCAATTACAAGTTCAGAGTAAGAAAATATTTACATAAAGGAATATCATCTGATTCTATAAACATTATACACACAAGATAAATCAAGGGGTTCCTCTAAAATATCTCAGGAAACAGGGTGCCACTTTACATTCAAAGCCTCACTAAGTCTCATATTAAAAACAAAAATCTCAGTTTATTTTGAATAGTAAAATAATAAATAATTAATGCTAGCTTTGGATATTTACATGTCACTTGACACAGAAACTGGTTAACAAAAGGAAGCAAAGGAATAAATTGAACAATTATTTTTGGAGGTAAGACCCGACAATAGAAAATATGAGATTTTATTTTTAAAAAGCCTTTTAAATATCATTTTAAAAAGTAATAGCCAATGGAATAGTATTGTTTATCTCTGCTTATTTCTAAATCCCCATCAAAATTATAGTAAAGAGAGAGAAAGGTATAAATCCATAAAGACAAAAGAGCAGAAAAGTGTATTTGAGCAGACAACAGACAACAATGGCACTTTGGAAGTTGAAAGCAGAGATGACTGCTGAACTGAGCTGAGCAGAGCTGGCTAGAACCTCACGGCCTGAGGAGCCAACCAAAGCCGGCTGTCTGCTCCAGGATAAGGCTCCGGAAATGGAGCTGCCCGTTCCTGGGAAGGAGTGGGGAAGGAGTGGGGAAGAGGGGACTGGCTGAAAGGCTGTATAAAAAGCAGTTAGACCCTTACCTTACACCATATATAAAAATTAATTCAAAATCGATTCAACACCTAAACATAAGCCCTGAAACTATAAAATTTCCACGAAAGAAAACACACATAGGGGCAAATCCTCACGACTAGATTTGGCAATGACTTCTTGGAGGTGACACCAAAAGCACAGGCAACAAAAGCAGACATGGACAAACGGGACTACGTCAAACTGGAAAACTTCAGCACAGCAAAGGAAATCATTGGAATGAAAAGGCAACCCGAAAATGGGAGAAAATATTTGCAAATGATATATATAATAAGGGGTTAATATCTAGAATATATAAAAAATTCCTACAACTCAATATCAAAAACAAATAACCCAATTGAAAAATGGGTAAAGAACTTGAATACATATTTCTGCAAAGAAGATACACAAATGGTCAAGCAGCATATGAAAGAACGCTAAACATTATTAATCATTAGGGAAATGAAAATCAAAACAAAATGATATGTCATCAACTCACACCTGTAAATATTGCCACTATTAAAAAAATATCAGAACATAACAAATATTGGCAAGAAGTGGAAAAAAGGAAACCCTTGCACACAACTGGCAGAAATGTAAAGCTGGTGCACCCACTATGGAAAACGGCATTAAGGTTCCTCGAAAAATTAAAAACACAACCACCCCATGACCTAGCAATTCTACTTCTGGATAAAGAAAATGTACTGTATTTCTTTTTTCTTTTCCAGAAACAAAACTTATTCTTTTTTTTCCCTGGACCAAGTTTTGTTTATCTCACAAAGAACAGTTGGGATATCATTTGAAAATCAAAGTAATCCACCATATTAACAATAAAGAAGAAAAGACATAAGATTATTAGAATAGTTGATGAAACATCATTTCATTCAAAAATTATCATCCATATATAACATTATTTTTAAAATAAATCTTAGAAAATTATAAATAGACGATAACTTCCTTAACCTAATAAAATGCAGATACCAAATAAAAACCACGGAAAACATATACTTAAGGTGAAAATTTGAAAATCTGAAATCAGGAATGAAGGTTGCCAGTTACCACTGTTTCTGTACAACATTGTTCCTGATCTGTGTGATGAGGCAAACAATAAATTAAAAGTAATGTTATTTATGCTTAAAAAGAAGGAAATCCTATCATAGGCTACCACATGGAGAACAGGAAAGACATTAGGCTAAGTAAAATAAGCTAAACATAAAAGGACAAATACCGTAAGATTCTACTTATGTAAGGCATCTGGAGTAGTCAGACTCTTAGAGAGAGAAGGAGAACGGTGGCTGCCAGAGCCTGGGAGCAGGGAAAAGAAGAGTTGTCCAATGGGGGTAGAGAGTCCACTACGCAAGAAGAAAAAGCTGTGCAGATCTGTTGCACAACAATGTGAATGTAGTTAATACTAGTGTACTATACACTTAAAATGGTTACCATCGTAAATTTTATACGGTCTGTGTTTTTCACTACAATAAAAAAAATAGATTACCGGGGATTATCTAGGTGGGTCCCGTGTAATCACAGGGTCCTTAAAAGTGAAAGAGGGAGACAGAAAATGAGGTCAGAGGAATGCTGACCTACTATTGTTCCCTTAAAACAGGGGAAGGGGACTGACAGCGGAAGGGGGCGGCCAGCCTCCAGAAGATGGGAAAAGCAGCGGAACGGTCTCTCCTCTGGAGCCTACAGCCCTCCCTGCTGGCATCTCCGGGTTAGCCCGGGGAGACCCATGTCAGACTTCTGACCTACAGAACGGCAACATAATAAATATGCATTGTTTTAAGTAAAAACTATTTTTATAAATATGTGTGTGTGTATAAAATAAAAGAGGGGAAGTTAGAACCCAAGGTCTTCTCCCCGCCCGGTAGAGCCCGACGAGCCACCCCTACTCCCATAACAGGAGACAGTTTATTCTCTGGAGAAAGTAATACAGCCAGACTTGAGACTCAGAGGCATCAAATAAGGCCTAAAGAAAAGCATTAAGATACAGCATTTACAGGCCTGGACAGTGAGAGCTCTGGCTCCTTTCCCCCCACATTGTTCCCTCAAATCCTCACAGGCAGGCATTTAGCCCTTTGGAGAAACTGAAAGATAATTAAAAAAAAAAAAAAAAAAAAAAAAAAAAAAAAAAAAAAAAAAAAAAAAAAAAAAAAAAAAAAAAAAGCCTGCAGATTCTGAGCTCTATAGGAGTCACCAACTCAAATGGCCAGGTCTCTGCCCAAAGCCCAGCAGGCAACAAATCTCTAGTCCACTTTGTATTGTCTCACTCCTAAATGTAAACAGAAAACTAAAGCCTCCCCATTCGTCTGAGAAAAGCTTCTAACATTAAAGTCCGGGACCAAAACAAGCTCATAGAAAGAGGGAACACAGGAAAAAGAAAGATGTAAAAAGCACAAGAAAACAGCAAAATAATTTAATTCATAATCTCAAAGGAAAAGAGAAAATATTGCATCTGTGACATAAAAAGAGAATCCTATTTAAATAAATTACTCAATTTAAAAATTAAACTTGAAATTACAGATATGCTAGCAGAAATTAAAAATTCAATAAATTCTAAGAAAACCTCTCAGAAAGTAGAACAAAAACACAAAGAGATAGAAAAGAGCTAAGAAAAGACATAAGGAAATTAGAGAATTAAACCAGTAGGTCCAAATATCCAACAGACAGACTTGCAGAAAACAGAGAATAAGACAGAAAGGAAGTTATCAATGCAACGGTACAGGAAAATTTGCCAAATTTGAAGGATATGAGTTCCTGAATTGAAAGGACTGTGAACATCAAAAAACCATTAAGGCCTGTGTCCCAATATGAAATTTCAGAATTCTGGGGATAAAGAAAAGAGCGAAACATTTTCCAGAGAAATAAAAGAGCTCATACAAAACCAACTGTGCAGCAGAATGGCCTGAGAAGTTTCAACATGAGTATCGCCAAGTTCAAGTTCAACCATGAACAAAACAGTCATAACAAAGTAAACATTGAATATTGATTTAACCACAGACCGTAACATGGCTACACCGGGAGAACAGAGAACAGTGAGAGTAAGTGTGTACCGAGAGTAAAGGGTTGTATATGAGAGGCAAATTCTCAGCAGGGAATCAATGTGTCAGTCTAAAATTTAGACAGAAACCAACAAATGGCGCTTAAAGCCCACACTGTGTTGTTTAGGAATAGGTAGGTGAACACGAGAAAATACAACTAAGAGTGGAAAAAGGATACCATTGGCTAACGGAGTAATGGAAATATAAAAGGAACAGGGCCCTGGATGGTGTAGCTCAATGGATTGAGCGCGGGCTGGGAACCCAACGGCCCCGGTTCGATTCCCAGTCAGGGCACATGCCTGGGTTGCGGGCCAGGTCCCCAGTGAGGGCCATGTGAGAGGCAACCATACATTGCTGTTTCTCTTCCTCTCTTTCTCCCTCCCTTCCTCTCTCTCTAAAAAATAAAAAAAATAAAATAAAATAAAAAATAAAAGGAACAGGGAACAACTACTACACAGAGTGAGGCAAACATAGGTTTACAGTTGTTCATATGGAAAATAATACAATAATTAATAAGTAATGATACAACAATAAACTGTTTTGTGCACTCACAACTGTAAGCCTACTTTGCCCCACCATGTAGCACTGTTTTAACTTGAAACCCTGTGCATGTAATTACAGATACAAAATAAATAAAACAAACTAATAAACAGATGAAGGAAGGGAGAGAGGGAGGGAGGAAGGAAAGAAGACTTAACAAATCTACAAACTGTTACACAATGGAGATCTCCAGTGTTCACACACACAGAAACAATGGAAATGGCAACTGTCCTGACACTGTGCAAATGGTCACTTGTGCCTTAGAATAAAATTCACAATTATGGCACCATACATGAATTTCAAAAGTGCCGTATCACAAACTAAAATGATAACATGATGTGGAAAATGGTATCAGAGGCTTCAAAAATGTGACTCTAGTCATGAAGACACTGATACCTAATATGTATATTGAGTTGGAAGAAAAGTATTCTGAGATAGAAAAAAGGATTATTGTTTTATATAAATATGTGATTAAATATACATATACAACTAAATTGATTAAATGGTATAAATGTTTATTATTACATCTATATCCCCAAACCATTCCTTACATGTTCAAGTTAGCCACAGAAATTGTTTGTTTAGTTCTTTTCAATGGGAAAATATAAACCAAGCACTAAAAAGTACATAAAGAAATTACAAATCCATTTATTGGATTCATGTTATTTTTCTTCATCAGCTTTCTTTCCAATTCAGGATAAAATAAGTAAATTAAAGTTCATTCTTCAGGTAACAAGCTGCTTTTAAGAAAAAACCCTAAAATCCAAGGTAACTATTATTCACATTCTGTTCTCTATGCAGAGTAAAAATCAGTCTTTCCCACTTCACAGGCAATTCCTGCCATGGTGTTCAGAGCAAGCTTTCCAAGGCAAAGCCAGGCAGAAGCCAGCATGTGCATCCAATGCCAATAAATAACTGCACCAAGTATATCTAAATGGTATATAACATGAGTTTTAAAATCATACACTTATAAATTATCTTTTGTCCATTCATGTAACTGCTAATGAACAACATAGAGAAGGATAAAGAAGCAAGAAAGCATATTTTCAAACTATAAAAATTACGCCTGTGGGTGAAAGGGGTAGCAACATGTTTAAATTTTCATTTTTACCAAAATAAAATAGGTAACAAGTGGAACTGGAGTCCACATACATCTTTGTAGGATCAAAGAGCTTACAGACTTTAACCCACAGCATCTTAGAGGCTTAGACATGCTTCCTCATTTAATTTCAGGAAAGACATTCTCAACTAAAAATGAAATGCAACCCTTTGAAAACATATGTGAATAAGGAGTTATGCACCACTTAGCAACAGGAATCTGTTCTGAGAAATGTGTCGCCGTGCCAACGTCATGGAATGCACTTACGCGAACCCGGATGGCATAGCCTGCTACTGGGATTGGATGTGCTGTACTCTACAGGACTGGCGGCACAGGGGTCTGTTTACACCAGCGCCTCCCCGAACAAGAGTGATTGTGGTACGACCCCTGACAGTTGGCTTTTCTTCCTGGAATGCTTAAGCTTTGATTGTCCCGCCCAGGCCTCCACTTCAAAGAGGCATCCCTTCAAGGAAGGCTATCTGGAATAAACACACTGCAGCCACAAGACCAGGAAGGGCCAGGCCACCCGTACCCCCCTCCCCCACCCTGAACTGAGGCACCTTTGTTTCAGAGATCTGGATTTAGATAACTGACCATTTGAAACCTACTTGTTTCTTTCTCCTCCTGAGCTTTAAATTCCCAACCTTATGTTTTAAATTGATCAGTAAAGAGTGAGCCTGGTCACTAAACCCTAAGCCCAACCTTGGACCCCAATAAAAGCAGAACCTCAGGCCCATGCTCTCTCTCTCTCTCTCCCTCTCCTCTCTCTCTCTCTCTCTCTCTCTCTCTCTCACCTCCTCCAGGCTGTGTGCCCCCTAGACTGCCTTGTAGCTCCAGGGCCTGTAAATAAACATTTTTTTCCTCCAAGTTTCCTAGTGGTTACTGCTGAAGGGTGTTGTGCAAAGTAATAACCCACGAGGGTCAGTCCAGTTACAAAGGGACGGGGTGCCTGTGGGAAACTCACGGGACCCAGGCTGAGCAGCCCATCACTAACGATAGAGATGGCACGGGCAGTAATTTTCCACCGCACGAGGCAGCAGGAGTCTCTCGCCTCCAGGGTAATCGTATGGACCACTCTCCTTCGTGGGGTCCACCTGAAATGTATCACACGGCATGTGACAATCATTGCAAATACATACGTGAATTATGATACCTAAAGAAAGGGGTAGTTTCCTTAAAAATTAATAAATGCTTGTAATAATGTTTGTATTACATACAGACAGAAGAGCACAGAAATCTTGACTGGCTTACTTAATTTTCCTTAAGGGAACACACGTGTGTGGCCACCGCTCTTCCCTAAGGTCACCACTGCCCTGACTTCGAATACCACACATTAGTTTAGAAAAGGTGTTTTTCAGGGATCTGTCTGAGAGCCCAAGACTCCCAATATCCGGACCAAAATAAAGTGCGTTAGGAAGAGAGAAGCAAGTACCGTAGTCACTGCCTGCAAGGGGACACTACTCCAGAGAGCATGGACGAGTCTGAGGAAGGTGTCCTGACTGCTTGGGTGGTTGTGTGAGGCCGACTTGCAAGTCCTCCAGAGACTGTGGGTCAGAGAGGCTGTTTTATGATTCAAACAGAAAGGGAAGGACCTTTCATCATCCAGGATAAATGTACTGCTGAGAGTGATACGGGAGAAGGGGAGCAGAGGGAAGAGCGGAGCGGGGTACAGGGGTCTGGACCGCCTTTCCACAGGTACAACAACAGCTATAAAATAAACGTAAAGGACAAACCAGTATGTGCTAGAAGCCAGACTGTTACTATTGCATCATCATCTCATTTGATCTTCTAATTGCTATGAAGCCTATAGACAGATAAGAAGATTGACTCAAAGCAGCTAAGCATGGTGCCCCAAGTTCAACACTTAGCAGAGGAGGCCCAGCTGTACCCCTTTTCGGCTTCTATTCAGACCAGAGACACCAAAAACAAAAAGAAGAAAGTTCACAGAGAAGAGGCCATTGTGATTAGATACAGAATATATTGTATTGTCCGCACCAATGAATCATGTAAAGGAAAAGAACCAAGTAATTCAGGGTCACAGTCGTTCTGAATTACCAAAAAATTGAAGATCCCGTCACTTGCAAAGTAGACCCGCTTATGTTTCTGTATCTCAAAGAAGATGTTTCAAAAGAATTCCTTGCACTTCACAAGGTCTGATTTTCTGACATGTTAACTTGTTTTATCTTTCTGTGTGCTTTCCCACTGCAGTGGGGAAAAATCGAAGAACACGATGTCCCTTAGAGAAAGGCGCAGGTGCAGACAGGCAAATTAAACAGAAAATCATTGAGGAACCTACACTCCACCTTCGAATGGCGTGCCAACCTGCAGGAATATTTCATTCTATCATAGGCACTTTCAAAAAGAAGGGGCCAAAATGGGAACACAGTTCCAAAAGGGAACTTTCTAATTCTTCTACTTGAGAGGGGGAGGAAATTAAATATCTAAATAAGTTGACATAGGACTATATCTGATGTACCTACTGAAAGGCATGTGGCTAAAAAGGCCTTCCTGCAACCTCATCGATAAATCCAAAATAATATGTCAGTGACAAGAACTATGATGGTCAGACAGCATGAAATTCTTTACATTTAATCCTACCAGAACCCTGCAAAGGAGGAGGGGCTAGGATCCCCAGCTTCTCAGTTGCAGACATTGTGCCCAGAGATGTTATGTAACTTATGCAAAGTTGCAAAATTGTCCAAGGTCAAAGACGCATCCAAGTTCACACTGTGAGGAAGGTAGAAAAGGGTTCCAAATCATGTCTGTTGGAAACAGTTCTGGTTTAATGATAAAAGCAACCAAACCTGCTTTTCCATTCCACATCATCTAACGATTCTTTCACTATTTTCTGGTTTCCGATTGCTTTTGATATGTCCTGAGAAAAGTACACTGACGCTCCTTCCTCCTGTGTGACGGGGGAAGCGTCTCGTTAGCACGCGGCTTGAGGACAGGACACCAAAACAGGTCTGGACGAACTCTTCTTACAGATAGATAACTGCTAGAGCGGCTGAGAGCTCTCTAAAGCGGCAGGCTGGATTTTACTGTGGACGCACGCTGTGAGGATACAAGGTGAGAAGCGTTTTCCAGGACTAGTGTGTAAGCAACTGAACTATGCGCACCTTGCAAGTAAAGCACCTGGAGGGGAAAATACCCAAAGGACACTTGTAAGGCTACGGCTCCGAACATTCAACTAAATCTGAGTACAGTAAGGCAAGAATCTTTGCAGACATTAACCCAATGACATCCAGAAGACTACTGGGGGAAGGTGGGACGGAATAAGGTCCTTTCCCTAATTCTGTCAAAGCTTGAGTCAAAGGCCACTGTCCACCACACACACGCACGTGACACAGAAGGTGCAGCCAGCGGGCTTCATTTTCGGCAGCTCTGTCTCAAACTCTAATTTTAACGTGGTGGTTCCTTTTCAAGAGAAAGATGGTGTGTAATTAGACATGAATAATTTAGAGAGACCAGCAACCGCACAATATCGATTTAATTATATTTTTCTATTAAAATTGTACCTTTATTAAAAAAGTAAAAAGAACTGGAAACTTCCTCATTCTCACTCATAAACTATGCACATGAAATCTCGGTTTAAAAGAATACAAAATCCAAAGTACAAAGTTACTGCTTTCTTCCCTTAATGTCTAACTCTCAAATTAACACAGTTTAGTTGAACCTCTTCTTCCGTTCCTTTGCTTGGAGAAGCACCTTTACAATCTCTCAGGATGGAGGGATTCAACTACAGTTGAAAAACCACAGGTACCTCCTACCAAAAGCTAATGCTGAAGACCTGAGTATGACCTCAAGGCAAACAACCAGTCCCCTCTCTCCCCTTCCACAGAGGAAAGGGACCTAGTGCCTTCCTTGGCCTGAAGAAAGAAAAGGTGCTCCATCCCTTGATTCAGCAAACAGTTATCAATGGAGGTACATAAAGAGTGGTTTCCCTTGAGGCCATCTCAGTTTGGCAAAGGGAAAAATGAGTAAACCAGTACTTACATTTCCAGGCAGCACCTAACAGTGTAGAGGTAAGCACCAACATCAGCACACACGAGCACTTTCCAGGGAGGGGCCGGGCACAACTGCTGGACACTGTGTGTACCTCATTTTAATCCCTGAAACCATCCTGCAAGATGTCCAATGCCTTCTCCTTTTTACTGATGGGAAATAGTGTGTATGGGACATAAAAAAGCATTTTCCAAACGAGTATTTTTTTATCGTAATTAAATCTTCAGATACTCCACCCTACCTTCAAATATGAATCTTAATCCCTATTTTACCTTTTGCAAGCAGCCCAAGAGTAATCTCCAGTTCCCAGAACGTTTACTGAGAAATCCCCAGGGTGAAGAAATGATTTTCTAACAGGTCCTGTTATCATGGGCCCACCGATGTGCTAATAAAATCTTCCTCATATGTCATCCAATCACAGCTCCTCAAGGGCAAGAACCATATTTTATCTGTGCCTATTACGTCCTTATTACCTAAGACAGAAACTGGAAAGCGCCTAACAAAACCCCATTCATGTTCATTACCAATTATATCAAATCAAGTTTCTTAGTTCAGCCCAGTCAAGCCATCTGGTTCACCTGCCTTTACTTTCCACACTTACTCATTATTTTCAAAACAGGATTACTGCCCACTCTCAAAAGATGTATTCATTGCTAAACGTGTGCTCCTGCGTCCCTACAATGCCCTTCCCCTGACCCTATTCCTTACCCTGTCCCTCCCCTGGTTTAGAAAGAACAAGGGAAACATATTTGCAATGATGGAGGAATTGTCCACTTGCCCTTTTTTGACTTAATAAAAACATTTTTTTCCTCAAAATATCATGTGTGCATCCAGCAAATTCTGGATTGGTAATTGCCTTCACATAATATATGATTATAATTTACCCTCCATTAAAACAATTTTTACACAGTCTTATACCACTATCAAAAAATTTTAAGATCAAAAACTGTTAATCCTTCAAAACAGTTCTCTAAACTAGATCTAATCTCTAGTTGTCCAAGCAGACTCCCTTTGAGACAGTCACTCTGTCTCTCAACTAGTCAGAAAGCCTCATAGGCATAGATTATGTCATAGCCCAAACATATGGTTTGTGCCGGTCAGCAATTTAATAAATACTTTAAAAACTAATCTGAATCCCTTGCCTTTTGAACCTAGATTCTTTTTAGATATTGAGAAGAATAAATATTTAATGAAAATTAAAGAAACTCAGAACAATAAGAACTTTCTAATTTCCTTTTTAAATACTTTGAAGTAATTTATGGCTTCAGAAGAAAATTGAGCATGAATTGTAAAACAAGCTACCAAAATAAACTTTGCAAGTCACCAAAGCTGCCTTTTGTGTTCCTAAATGAGGCAAAATTTAGCTGGCTAATAAGAATATGAGATGGACTGTAAGGGAATCCCAAACTTACTCTAATACAGAAACCAATTAAAATATTAGAGTTCCAGGGCAGATTCTGAGAAACGTTTTTAACCATGAATCAACTAACTTACTGAAATCTGCCTTGTAATAGACTTATATGAGGGTTTCCGTTCACCACCCCTATTTGGGGGGGATTCTGCCACCCCTCAGGCTTAGCTGCCATCTTCTGTACCGTGGGATACAACCCCCACACATGGTCCTAGCTGACTGAACCTGGAAGAACACCTGACCGAGGGGCAGCCATTCACGGGCTGGCCAGGAGCCTATGATTTGTGTTGACTGGTGAAAAAAGGGGGTCAGCTGGTCAGATTTTCAGCTGATAAGATTTTCTGCCTCAAGAACTGGAATCAAGAAACCCAAAGGGAGTTGCCAGCTCGCTCTTTGGGCCTTGTCTGTCGTAGAAAGTGAGAACTGAACCCAAGTCAGTTCCTAACATGTGATTCCCACATCCACCTCCGATCACCACCATCACCCCCCTGCCATTCCCCAGTGACACTGACGTTGGTTTTGCAGCCTAAAGGAAAAAAAGACAGAGAACGTCATAGCAACTTAAGTTAAATTTTTATGTAAAGACCTCCTATTAACATATTTAGAATAAAGCCACCTTCTTCTTTGAGACTCAATGGAGGAAACAGCTCCTATCACTTAGTAAGAAATCTGAGGTCAAATTTCAAAAGAAATGCAGTTTTATTATTTTCATCTTCCTCTCTATTCCGGACTTTAGGTTTCTCACCTATGAAATGAGGTCAGGTTGTGAGAAGGTTTCTTAATTGCCTTCCAGGGTTTTTCATCTTAGTACAGGGAGTCTCCGGTACAGCAACGCGCCCCTTCCAGACCAAGAGGGATCTGTTTTTGGACAGTTTTTGGGCAGCGGTAGAAAATGTTGTATATTACCCAGGCTGTCACACGGTAAATACTCGATCAAATTCATAATTGGAACTAATATTTTCTTATAAAAATTCTTAAAATGAGTTGCTTCCCAAGGTTTCCCTATTATAGCTAAATATTCATAGACTATTAGACATTTTCGCATTATTTTTTACTGTTCCGTCTTTCATGTAAAACATACAATGACATGAAAATGCCCTGCCTCTTCCTTAGTTTAAAGAAACTAAAAAGCAGAGCCCTAAAGAACTGCCCCCAAATCATTCATTCACCCATTCACTCTCTGCCCTGATGTCTTACATGGGCGTCATTAAAGCAGTGATAACCATGGGCTCTGAAGCATCGCCTCCTTTAGCAGGCCCCCAAATCCTCATGTGGCTCAGTTATCAAACACAATAATGGCAACTTAACTATGCAGACAAAAGAAAAATGACTTCCTGGGCTGAATTTTTTTTTCTCTCTTCTAGGTACTGAGAATCTTTGTAAAATGTACCACGATTTTCTTCTTACTTTTTCCATTTGCAAAAGTAACAGATGTTCTCTGAATGGTATTAGTAAATAAGAATACAGAGAAACAAGAAAAAATTGCCAGCACCTTAGGCCTCAGTCAGGTCACTTACCATTTAGAAATATTTCTCCCTAGTTCCCTTTTTAGGGCACTACACACACAGGAATCTTTGTCTGACTCACTGATGTGTGTCTGTGTGTACACATCACAGTCTTAAATACATTTTCACTTTCTGTAAACTTTTTATATATTTTTGCATACTTTATAAATTTTTTATATTTTATACATACTTTTTGTATACTTCTTGTTTTGTAAATTATTTTATAAGTTTAGAACTATACATACTATTTCATAATCATTTCTCATGTCACAATATATGGCCATGTTTTCAGGCTATTAAACTGTTAAATATTCTTCTTCTTAAAACTGTCTGCCCCTCTTCTTTTTTGAGAGGTGGCTGATTCATGGCTTTGTCAAGAATTAGGGTTTTTCCCTCCCACTTCTAATAACATTTATCTTATTATATGAGTTACCTTGGTTCACTATAAAGTTTTGGAAAACATAGTAGGGTTTTACCAAACTTGAGAACATATATGCATACTATTTTATAACTTATTTTCATTCACATTGCATCCTAAACACTTTCCTATCTCCTTAAATGTACTTCTGGGGTTATTTCCCAACTTTTTTTTTTTAATCCCCAGAACCCAATTTCACATGATGGTCATGAGTCAAGGTCATCATTAGGAACACTGATAATTGCAATACTTTATAGCTAAGCATGCAAGCAACAGGTACACAAGTTGGGATGAAAAACCTCAGGAGATGTCCAATATCAGTTCTGTGTTATTAATTTTATTTTTTAAAGAGTTCTCCAATTTCAAGCTTTTTAATCAGTGGTCTCTCCCTCATAAAAGAGATCTAAAACAGCTCTCAATGAATTTAGTGTCTGCAAAGTGAGTTATTAACTCAAACAGACTTTTCCCAAATAACATTCCCATTCTTTATATAATAAGAATACAAAGGAGGAGAAAAAAAGAGAAGGGAAAAAAAGAAGGAGAATTATTTTCCTGTTACTATGACTCAGGTTATTTCAAAACCACCTCTGCTTCTGAATTGCTAATGAAAAGTATGTCAACAGTTTAAATGAAATTTTCTTTCCCACAGTCAGTAAGAAATGTGTATCCTTCAACACATCCAAATTTGGGTAAGGGTATTTGGAGAAGGTGTGTTCCAACACCTGCAAATTCTCTCCCATCATTCATCAGAAGACATTTCTGCACTGGTCATAACTTCCTCAGGCTCTGTGGCTTAACTGATTAACCACAGTCCAAATCTGAAGCCCAAGCAATTCTGTGAAATTAAAGGTAATTTTTTTAAAAGACATAATCATCCAATGATCTTCCCTCCATCATGAGTCGAAGTCATTAAATCTGTTCTATAAAGCGTATTTCCTGTTCTACACCACACAATGAAGCAGTTGAGGCCGATGGCTGTCAGGGAAAGAGAAAGCATGGTTACCAGAGCGAACCCTCGAACTGCTTCTGTCAAGTGGGCATTACGTTGTCTGGTTCCCTGAGTGGCTGTGGGCCTTTTAAAGGTATCTTTTGTTGAGGGTACAGAAAAGGAACAGAAACAATCAGCACCATAAACAACAGACAAAAATCTATATCCAATTCATCCACAAAACTTAAAACTGTATCTGCCACTCTAGAGCATTGAACAAATTTTCTGAACAAGTGAATGTTCTCAAACAATAACATTTTTCCTTCACCAAAAATTCTTTACCTCCATAAGAACTGTCAGAATTGGTACATACGGATTACTCGAGCTGTCTCTTACTCACTTAACTTTGGGGACAGCCTGTACAAACACTTGCTAGGGTGAGACTGACAAGTCTCCACCATAAGTGGGTTTTGTCAGCATTACAAAATGTTCAAAATACCTTTTCCAAATAGCCACAAACTTGTCCTGCAGTTCCTTGGTGTGCTGTTTCAATTCAATTACATTAACCCTCCAAATGTCTCCCTTTGAAAGGTCAAAATCACTCATTAGAAAATAAACACAGCTCAGTCAAATACATTTGCCTAAAGCAAACTGGTAATGCAAACAAATGGCCCCCACCTGGATAGAGGTTGAGTCCAGTCCTGCTGATTTATTTTTTGACTTTCAGAAAGTCTTTTCCCCCATCTGTGTGTCTCTGGGGGGGGGGGGTGTATATGTGTGTGTGTGTGTTCCATAAAACAGGGATCTGGGTGAGATGCTCTCTGTCTGTCATCTGTGATTCTGTATTCAAATGATTTGCATTTACAATTATTCTAATTATTCTAACTATTCCAAATTATGAGCAACAGCCAAGTTTGATTACTGTTGATTAAAAAATTGCTGTGGGGGGCAATGAAACATAACAGTAAGCGATAAGTGAGAAATTAAGGAATGTAAATATGACACCTACTAGAAGACACTAGAAATATGTGAGACATCTCGGATGGCACGGTCACTGGGGTCTCAATTGACATTTAGTGAGTGGGTTCCAGGGAAGCTAAATGTCTTAAAATATGTCGAACAGGCCCACACACAAGGTTCTGCCTCACTAACAACTGTGAACAACAGTGAAGAATCCGGATTTCAGGCCACGTGGCTTCTCATTAGCAGTGTGACCTTTAATGACCTATATGGTTAAGTCATTTAATTCTGAGCCTCAAGCTCCTCAAAGGAGCTTGGAGCAAATCCTGGCTCTACACTTACAAACTGTGGGCCCTTGTGTGTTCCACAGTGGATCCTCTTCAGTTTCCTGGTCCATAAAACTCAGACAAAAAAAAGCTGCAGGGTTTTGATGAGTAGTGGCTCAATGCAAGTCAGCCACTGTTACTGTTTATGCAGAGGGGGCTTTTAACAGGCGCCCGAAGGCGGCCCCCGCTCCAGGGCCACTCAAGTCCGCATTACACAGGCTAGGCACGCACTTTCAGAAGCTCAGTAACTACACCCGTCTCAGAGCACCACTGACAGGAACTACTAGTAAAAAGGAGTGTGTTATTGGTGATGTTAATGGTGATTTTAGCAAATTG
Organism: Micronycteris hirsuta; assembly: GCA_004026765.1. Lineage (NCBI taxonomy): Eukaryota > Metazoa > Chordata > Mammalia > Chiroptera > Phyllostomidae > Micronycteris > Micronycteris hirsuta. The sequence continues at coordinate 36,795 of PVJI01000607.1, forward strand.
TCTTTCAAACAAATCTGTGAGCCAGTATTATGATTTTTTTTTTATTTAAAATAGGACATATTAATTGACTGACTAATGAGGCACAGTATACTCAGGTTTCCAGGCGTGTCCCAAAATTTAACTGTGGTAATTATAACATAATTAACAGTCTAGAGAATTAAATGGCAAAGCCCAGGTTCCAAACACCAGGTTAAATACTGAACCATCTACAGAGAAACAAAAACTCACTCCCAGTTTTATATATCTTCATATCCTCCTAAAAACATTTAATTTTAGAAAGATGATGAAAAACAAACCAGATTAGCAGAAATATATCGATATTAACAAGAAGTGTAAGTGCCCCCTCACCGGGTACGTTAACATGCGTGAAGCTGGCAGAAAATGTCCCATGAACCAATGGCTCACAAGTGCAGACAGAAAAAAAAGCAGCACCCCAGGCCTTTGTCTGCAATAAGTGCAGATCTCTTGGGACCTTGGGACTTCCCACTAATAGACCCAGGCGCATCCCCACATTCAAGTGTCAAGAAGTTCCTCATCCGGGGAAGTGAACGGCCTCATGTTCGTCGGGGTTAGCGTGCAGTGCGTGGACTTTAATGAGGTGCCAAGGGCTCAGAATCAGGGCTGTTCTGTAGCTATCAAGACAGGAGCTTACTTAATGATTAAATTGTACCTGCCTGAAATAACACGTGGTTGAAATACCTTACTTTTAGGAGAAAATGGTTACGTAGATGTGATATATTTAATCAGCACCTTTTCACAGTTGCTGGCAGGATGGAAACTGTATTAACAAGGCTAAATTCTAAAAGGTGGCCAGTTTTTCACTGAATACATGGTCGAATTCTAGCATCACAAATCCAAGTGTAAGCCTCTCAGGATTTTCCAAGTACATATACTTCAAAGAGAAGTTAATAACAAGGGAGGTACCAGAAGGATATACCTCTCAGAATTGTTTAAAAACAAATGAGGGCTGGTTACATTCTGGTTATTCCATACACTGGAATCGTGTAGCTATCTTTTAAACAATGGGTCACACTTACATGTACTGACGCGTAATCATCTCCGAGAAGTACTACGCAATGGAAAGAGCAAAGCAGGGAACAGTGTGCACATGTGTACAGGGTGTTTGCCTTTGCACAGGCCAAAATGGAAGAAAACACAAGAAAACGGAAAGCCACTCTGGGGAAGATGGGGGGGGGGGGCCTGGAATGAAAAGAAGGCTTTTCACTTTATCTTTCTCTGTTGCTCAGGGAATTTTAAAATCCTTGTGCATACATTTTCAATTAAAAAAAAAAAAACTTAACCTTTTTTAAAAGAGTAAATGAGCAGATGCTCCCTAGCTGTCAGTTTTCCTTCGATACTGAGTCCAAAACATTAAAGGAAAAGCATGCCCAATGCAGCAGGTAGCTTGTTTTAAACAAAGTCGAAAATCACAGCTCCTTGCTTCTCTACAAAACTGCTAACCCCCTTCCCTAAATTTTAGAAGATGAGGTACATACTTTCCATGGCCACCTGCAGGAAACAGGCCTCCAAAACATCTGAAAAGTCTGTTTTTGCATTATCGTATAAATAATTCGTCAGTGGCTATAAATTTCTTGCCGCCTTTATTGTCAAGCAGCTTGTGCCAAGCGCACAGTTTTGTATAAAGTAAACATCACAGAAAGTGCTCTGCTGGTTGTCCGCTGTTCTTTATTCCTCAGCCAAATGCCTAGGGAACTGGCGGAACCTGCTCACGTCAATAAATATCAACGTACAGCATACTTACTAAATAGAATCACACTGTGTACTCTGCCACCACATCCACATTATGCCCAGCACCCCCACCCCTACCAACATCCAGGAAGCAACCAGGCTCCTTCCTGGGTGCACACAATACAAGCAAATGCCCCCCACTGGCCCATACCTCCACAAAACTCAGGCCAGCTCAGCTGATAGGGAACAACAGCTGTCATCTCTCCCAAGAAGGAACAGATGTGGCCAGAGCTACCCCAGGGCTCCTGAACCTCAGTTTTAAAGTAATCAACCACCCTGGACCTCCCTACACTGCATTCCTGATGATCACATGGCTGCAGAAGAAGAAAAAAGCTCCTCCCTGCAAGCACTTAGGCCTGCCTACCAGTATAAGCTGTGACGTTGAGCAGACTGCTTAGCCTCTCTGCTCCTAATTTACTTCATCTGAAAAACGGTACTGGAATGCCACCCACCTACAGCTCACAGAGCAGAGTGAGGATACAGCGTGTAAAGCTTTTGGCACATGGGTAGCCCTCCCTGAGTGTCAGCTAATACCAAGGCTAGCACCTTTGGGCACCACCCTGCAGCAGCCTCCTATTTGGTCTTGCTAATTCCACTCTAGCTTCTACCCACTAATAAAAGCGACCTTAAAAGTGGGGAGGGGGGAAATCATCCAGGTTGCTTCCACCCTCCTCTCCCCACTGAAAAGGGACCACAGCCCCCCACTGTCTGTCATTAGAATGAAGTCCAGAAGCTCTCCGGGCACACTGTAGCCATCATTAACTAGTGGAACTCCAGCTTCACCCACACCTCCCCGCCCCTCAAATAAGGCAAAGACCTCTCTGCCAAATGTTCCCAACACTCCTCTGTTGAACTTTTCTCACAAAGAGAAAGATGCCTAATAAGGACCGTTCTGCACTAGACTGCGAGGTCCAATCACCACTGCACTGTCAGCTCCTGCATGGTGGCAGGGATGATGCAAAGAGCCGGGAAGGTCGGACCCATCTCCTCAAGTATTTCAACCCACACAACCCATACAGCATTAAAGCTGGAAGACAGGGCAACCTGGCTTCATTATTGTGTCCCATTAAACTTTTCCAACCGCAGAGAGAACCAATGAAATTCTGTAAGATAAACCAAAAGGTTACTGAGTATTAAATTCCACACCCTTCACTTGACCAGTTCAAACCAGGTGATTCATCCACGTACCATCTAACACGGGGCTTAACTGAAAAGCATGCCTGTCTGGTACAGGTTTCATTTTAGAAACATCTTGTGTACCCCTTTGAATGTGAGCCCCAAGCTATTTCTGAGCTTTGTATTTCCTCTCAGGCTCAGCAAGCTGCTGTTAAAACCCTCTGAGTGAAAGTATGCTGATGTCACCCTCCAGAGAGTTCAATTTCTAAGAAAAGCCCATTTCATTTGCATAGGACAAGACCAGAATGAAGACTTCAAGCCATTTGGGGGTTAGGGAAATAAAACCATCTCAATGAATCCCCACCACCCTCGACTTTCCAAAGAACGCTGTTTGGGTGGGTAGGAACAGTTCACCTTGCAAAAAATATGACTGGGATAAAAACCGCTTTTATCCTTCAGAGGGAAGAGTTCACAGCCAACCACATCAATCCTTAATTTTTTCCTTTTCTTAATTATTATTTTTAATTGCGGTAAAATACACTTAAACTTTACTAACTTTACCACTTTGAAGTATACAGTTCGATGGCATTGAGGACGCTCACACTGCCGCGCAAGCAGCACCGCCATCCGTCGCCAGCACTTTCCCGCCCCAAGCGCAACTAAGTCTGTACGTCCTGGACAGTAAGTCCCCACCCCAGCCCAGCCCCTGGCCCCGCCACGCCGCCCTGTCCCTGCGGCTTCCACTACTCTGGGCACTCCATGTACGTGGAGCTGCGCAGTATTTGTACTTTTGTGACTGCCTGATTTAATTTCGCATGATGTCCTCGGGTTCATCCACGTCGCAGCATTCATCGGAATCTCCTTCCTTTCCAGCGGGGATGGCAGCCCACTGCTCATAGGCACCACCTCTTTGCTCCCCGCTCACCCGCCAGCGGACACTCGGCACTGCGACCGACGCTGCCGCGAAAGCGCATGAGCAAACATCTCTTCAAGATCCTGTCTCAGTCCTACTGGAGGTAGAACTGATGGACCATATGGTAGCTATACTTTTAATTTTTGCGGGCCCGCCACACTGTTTTCCATAGCAACTGTAATATTTTACATTCCTGCCCGTGCAGAGAGGTTCCAACTTATCCTTATCCTTGACAACACTGGCCATTTTCTGGGAGGTTTTCGTAATAGCCATTCTTATGGCAATCCTTCATCTGTTTTAACTTTTTTTTTTTAACTTTAAAACTGGTTAATTGAATGTGCCCCCCCTCTCCAAGCAGTTTGGCTAGGAATGTTAGCGAGTCTGAGTCTCGTAAGTATGCTGAATAATAGTCTTCTAAGAGGTCACTTTAATAAGGCAGTTAAGCTAAAAAACAAAAACAAAAACCAACAACTTTGGACAGAAAACCATCTTGTATTCAAATCTGAAACCACCGCTTCGGAGGTAAAGTGCCCCTTCTCTGAATCTCAGTTTCCTCCTTTGGAAACGGGGCGGCGGATACCCATTTCTTAAAGTTCTGCGAGAACTACATTGCAAAACTGTCAAAAGCACTTAGTATGGGCCTCGCATCTAATAAACACTAAAAGAATACCAGATGATAGCGAGGAGAAAGGTTTCGTCACTACTAGAATACCATTAAAACTAAGTCCCAAAGATCTCATACATTTATTCAGATCATACTCCTCAAACCTCAAAGCTGTCACTGTAGCCACGACAGAATTTTCTTATCTATAAATATATAAACATAAATACTCTCTGGAGTAGGCAAGCTGTCAGAAATTAAGCAGTGGTAACACAGTAAAAAATTGTACCTTTCTCACAATTTGAAAGAGGGTAACATGAATTTGTCATATATTTTATATTCAATCCAGTTATAGCACAAGGGTAGAGCACATTGTGAGACAAAACTGTTTTTCTGTTTTCTTGGTAAATTAATTAAAGAGTTAATGACATTTTTCTTTTTAATTCTCACCTGAGAACATGCTTATTGATTTTAGAGAGTAGGGAAGAGAGGGAGAGGGAGAGAAACACTGACCCAACTAACCAATTTTGTATGCCCCAGTCAGGGAACCTGCAACCTAAGCAACCAAACCCACAACCTAGTCCTGTGCCCTGACTAGGAATCGAACCTGCGACCTTTAGGTGCACAGGATAATGCCCCAACCAACTGAGCAACACCAGTCAGGGCCAAAAAGGGTTATCTTTTAAAGCATGGCTTATATACTGTATTTAAATTCCTGTACTGTATTAAAAAAAAACTTAATCTGTTGAAGCTTTTCTAGGATATATTTTACTTTGCATATTTATCTGGCTTCTCATTTAAATTTGCAGAACCTGAGGGAAAAATTCAGAAATCATTTAAATCAAATTCCTACCAAATAACTGCTGTTAGTTTTTTCTCTTTCTATAAATTTACTAACAAATTAGATGTAAGAGAATGTATGCATACTTCACATTTAAGCAAATGAAAACGGATTTTAAAATAAAAATTAAATCAGAAGGGTGCTAATTCATCATCGAAATCCTTAAAGACCCTTGATGTATGTGTGTGCACCGGGCATTCTTCTAAGCGCGCCGCATTTATTAACACTTTCAATCTCTATCTAATGATTCGGATTCAGGTTCCATTACTACTACGGTGCATTTTAAATTACTCCTTAAAATTCTGACATGTTATTTAGATCATTCGCTGAGAAACTCTAAAACCTTAATTATGTTACTTGCTCCAGGTTTCTGGACAGTCTTCATCTCTCTATGCTGGCTCATATAAACTCATACTAACCTCTCTCTCCCACCGGCCCAAGGAAGTGGTTCAAAACACTGGGATGCCCTGATAATGGCATTTGTTTCGATTTATTAGTTCAGGTTTAACCAGGAAACTGTTTCAGCCATTGTTATGTTAAAATGCTTTAAAATTACTTTCTCATTTCAATGACTATGGTATATGGATATAAAATGTTTAAATCCTCCCTTGGTGATTCAAGACTTAATGAGGGAATCAGCTGATTTTTCAAAGAACTCTTTAACCAGTCCCAGGAAGGCTCATGGCCACATTAGGAGTATCTACCAGCACTGGGTCTCAGGGATCCCTGGGGCCAGGCAGAAGGAACTGGGTTGAAATGTAACTGATAGCAAAACATGCCCTCTAAAAATAAATTCCTGAAATCAGCGTCCCTACTCTAGAAGAGAGAAAGGCCATTCATTTTCCACAAAACGGTGTGTTTTGAGCACCTGGAATTTCTTTCTGTCCCCGCTTCCCACTGTGTTCGTGCCGTAATTTGACCATGAAGAAAAAACCAACACACAAGGATGTCAGTGCTAACAAACAGGAGACCTTGCAGTCACTGTCCTTACCTTTTCCTCCTTCATTGGCTTTTGCAATCTGAATCCTACCTCCAGAGGCAACCGCAGTAAACCCTATGTTCACTTCCTTGGAACTAGGCCTGCTGTTCGGCTTCAAAGTTGTGTAACTGCCAGAGTCTCTGCCCTCAGAATTCCACCCTCTGAGAAAGAACCATGGCTGCCACACAGCTTCAGGAACAGAGCCTGGACCAGAAGCCAGGTCTCTCGATTCCAATTCTAGGGATCTTACCCCCTGCCAATCTTTCACCTCCCGCAACACGGCTCCAGCCATCCAGATATGTGGTTTGTGAATCCCGACACTGTAATCAGAGAGCTAAACTACATATAAGCATTCTCGCTTGGCTGCGATGTCTCCCTGGCCCCCTCTGCATATTTTAATCCCATCAGTCATCTTTATGACCTTTACAGCAGTTTTCTTTTCCCTGGGATCCAGCACAGGATCACAGTGTTTTTAACTCTTATGTCTCCTTAGTGTTCTTTAAACTGAAACAGTTCTTCAGCTTTTATCTTTCATGCCATTGATATTTTTGAAGAATACACACCAGTTATTTTAGAGAATCTCTTTCAATTTGGGTTTCTCTTGTTTCTTCACGATTAGATTCAGATGTCCCATTCTTGACTGGGGATGACATCCAGAGGGACAGGACACCACTGTCCCTTACTGTAATGTTCATTTTGATCCCTGGTTTAAGGTGTTGTCCAGGTTCCCCAATGAAGTGTGACTATTTTTTTCCCTCTGTAATCAATTATTCAATTCGGGAGAATAACAGTGGCACATTTGGATTTCAGAAACTGACTCATGGATTTGATTAGTTAATATCGAGGTCTGTCCAGAAAGTATCCAGTCATATAATGTGAAAAATAGAGGCATTTATTGAAGAAGATACAAGACACAAGAAATACTATATGAGACCCATCTGGGAAAAGCCCAGCCATTGTTAATATAGTGAGAACAGTCTGTGCAGCATCGATGTAACCTGGCAGCCAAGGAGAATAGACTGGAATGAGCATGCGTGCACAATGATGACTTCACTGTACTATTCAGTGGGGGCGGAAGATGCCGTTGAGCATGTGCACTATGTGGCCATTGTGTTCAAAATGGCTGAGCAAGTAGAACAACAAAATCTGCATCAAATGTTGCGTTAAGCATGGGCATTCCTCCACAGAGACTACTGGGATGATTCAAAAGGCTTCCAGGGACAATGTGATGAGTGCAGCACAAATAAAAGTGTGGCGAAAACAGTTCAAAGGTAGTCAAGAATCTGTTGAAAGTGATCCATGTTCTGGAAGGCCTGCAACAAGCAAACACCTGAGAATGTTGGACATGTATGCGCAGCATCAGCAAAGATCAGAGACTCACAATGCAAGAACTAGCAGCTGATCTGGGGATTCCAAAAATCACAGTGTCTGAGATTTTGACGCTGGATCTTGGCATGAAATGTGTTGTGGCAAAATTCGTTCCACAACTTCCCAGATCAGAAGGAACACTGTGCTACAGTTGCTAATGACTTGATTCAATCCACTACCAATGAACCAGATTTCCTCAAGAAAGTCATGACCGAAGATGATTCATGGGTCTGCAGCTATAATCCAGAAACGAAGGCCCAGTTGTCCCAGCAGAAATCACCTGGTTCTCCACAGCTGAAGGAAGCACAGCAAAGTCTCAGCAAGATCAAGATGATGTTAACTGTGTTTTTTCATTGGGAAGGTGTTGTCCATCAGGAGTACACCCCTCCAGGCCAAATAATACAGCATACTACCTCAATGTTTTTCATTGGTTGAGAGATGCAATACGATGAAAATGGCCACAACTCTGGGCAACTGGTGATTGGCAGCTTCATCACAACAATGCACCTGCTCATGCATAATGTCTTGTGCAGAGTTTTTTGGCAAACCATTAAATCACCCAGGTGCCTACAGACCGATTTGGCACCTTGTGACTTCTGGATTTTCCCCAAACTAAAGTCACCTTTGAAAGGGAAGAAATTTCAGACCATTGATGAGATTCAGGAAAATACAACAGGACAGCTGATGGCAATTCCAACAAAGGATTTTGCAGAGTATTTTGAGCAGTGGAAGAGATGCTGTGAGAACCGTTTGAGGTCCCAAGATACCTACTTTGAGGGGACTGAGGTGTCATTGTCCTCGTATCTTCTTCAATAAATGTCTCCATTTTCTATAGTGCATGGCTAGATACTTTCTGGACAGACTTCGTATCCTTGCTGAGCACCTGTTACCTGCTGGCGTTTGGTGGCACTGGAGATACCACAGAGGGATATAGACATACCCCTGCCTTCAGGGAGTTTACATTTTAGTTAGGAAAGCAGACAACGAACAAGTAAATAAATAAAGCAAATACTGTGTGATCTGGTGACAAGTGCTTCTGGGAGAATAAAGCAGAGACAGGCACACTGAGGACTGAGGGAGGAGCAACTGGATTGGCAAATGCTGTTGTGGCCTTCAGTCCATTCCCAAAACAGTGCAGAAGAGATCTTCCTAGAGCAGAAACTGTACCTTGTCACTTCCTGCTTAAAACCCAAGAGTAAGTAAGAACTTCTCTGCATGGAGTGCCCTGGCCTCGTTACATTCATCTTTGTCATTCTCTCTTGCAATTTATGCTCCAGCAATAACACCTATGCTTCCTGCAATGGGCCCGGTTGTAGCCCCCATTCAGAAGCCCCTCGCCCTACTCAGCAGGCCTCCTCTTCCTTGTCCATTCACAGCACCTCCCTCAGGACTCTCCCTCAATGCTGAGAACTGGCCAGAGGGAAGGGATCCAGTCACCGAACTCTACCATTCTAACACAAACGAAAACAGAGTTCTAAATTATTTTAAAATTGCAATGGCAATTATTTACAATTACTTATTTTATATGTAATTTTATACAAAATATTATATCACAGACAAGAGTACTTTGTTATATCTTTAATTATCCTAGGCAGAGCATTTAATGAAACATGTTTGATTTTCTCCTTTTTGCTGCGTTCAGAAAACTAATTTGCAGAGATAATTCCACATGACTCACACAGAGACTAAGGAAAATTGGGAAGAGTTTCTTGAGCTAAAACAGCTTGTAAATAAACATCATGAATACGTGAACACCCACAGGCAAGTAGTGCAGAATCCCACCTACATAAGTTGACTGAGTCACACTTCAACTCAATTCAACAAGTTGTTTTGAAGCCTTATAAGGTGCTTTGTCCTATGTTTGGTGTAGCAGGAGTTTAGAAAAAAGTATAAGGTAACAACTCCACTTTTCTAAAGTTACACAATATGGTATGATATTAAAATACATGGTATCATTAAAACCCTAATAAAAAAACTCAGGGCTGTCTTTTAGATAATGAGACATAATTACATAAACAACTACAATTTTAAGTATGGGTACTTAACAAAATTAAAATCGCTCATGTTGCTTACTGTCTGTTTTTACTGTATGTACACTGGCTGGGAGGTGAAGGGGTTGGGGCTTTCGGTTCCTTTGGACAGAGGCTTTCCTTTGTAGACAGAGACTGTGTCCTCACCACGTACTTAACAAAATTAAAATCGCTCATGTTGCTTACTGTCTGTTTTTACTGTATGTACACTGGCTGGGAGGTGAAGGGGTTGGGGCTTTCGGTTCCTTTGGACAGAGGCTTTCCTTTGTAGACAGAGACTGTGTCCTCACCACGGACTGTTGTATTTGCAACTTAGAAATGCCTGGCATGGGCCTTGCCTCCTCCTTGTCAGCAGGCCCCAAGTGCCCAGGTCCCCAGCTGTTCTTCCACAGCTCCCTCCTCCCCCAGAGGCCACTCCCCGACAAGGTACTCCTCTGTGCCTGGGACTGCGTAAGCGGATCAGAACCACGCGCCTGGGCAATCCTCTCTACTGCCTGTGAAAAGATGACTCTTGAATATCCACCTCCAGCCTCTCCCCACACAAAGATGATTTACAAATGAGGAAAGAAAAAAAAAGCCAGAATAGCAGGACTAGTGGGGAAAGAAAGCAGCAATGCAGGCCTAGGCTTATCCCATGACTGAACTCCTGAGGGAGGTAAAGGTTCAGTCCACCACTGAGGGCTAAATTCCTTCCATCTTTCCACCTGAGAGACAAAAGCAAACTCACCTGCACACCAACCCTGCCTCTGGCCTTTCCTATCTGGAAGGTTTAGTCCTTTAGGTGACCCAACAGAGGAATAATTATCTGCCCATATTTCACAACATTTTCCTAGTCAGTTGTTTTTAAATTCACTAAAGGATTAGGGTTCTGCCATTTAATGCTGTGCAGACACAAAATTTTGTCGCGTGAAAATATTACAGCAAGGGGGAAAAAAGAATAAGAAATGCCTTCCCGTTCAATCTCTAGATTCTTAACTTTTCTTTATCTATTTTAATTATATTTTATTGGTTATGCTATTACAGTTGTCCTGATTTTTCCCCCTTTGCCCTCCTCCACCCAGCAACCCCGTCTCCCTCAGGCAGTCCCCACACCATTGCTCATGTCCGTGGTCATGTGTGTAAGTTCTCTGGCTGCTCCATTTCCCGTGCTGTACTTTACACCCTCATGGTTATTCTGTAACTGCCTATTTGCACTTCCTAATCCCCTCACCTCTTCACCCATATGTTGCCATCTTCTTTTTCTTAAATAAGTCCCTTTAACATTTCCTATAATAATGGTTCGGTGATGATGAACTCCTTTAGTTTTTCTTGTCTGGGAAGCTACCTGTCCTTCAGTTCTAAAGAATAGCTTTGCTAGGTGGAGCAATCTCAGCTGTAGGTCCCTGTTTTTCAGGACTTAAAGTATTTCTTACCAATCACTTCTAGGCTGCAAAGCTTCTTTTGAGAAAACAGCTGACAGTCTTATGGGAACTCCCCTGTAGGTAACTAACTTCTTTTCTCTTGCTGATTTTAAGATTCTCTCTTTATTTTTAACCTTTGGCATTTTAATTATGACGTGTCTTGGAGTGGCCTCTTTGCATCTATCTTGTTTGGGATTCTCTGTGCTTTCTGGACTTGCATGTCTATTTCCTTCACCAAATTAGGGAAGTTTTCTTTCATTATTTTTTCAAATAGATTTCCAATTTCTTGCTTTTTCTCTTCTCCTTCTGATACCCCTATGATGTGAATGTTGGAATGCTTAAAGTTATCCCAGAGGCTATTTACACTATCCTCATTTTTTTGGATTCTTTTTTCTTATTGTTGTTCTGATTAGTTGTTTTTTGTTTCCTATGTTCCAAATCATTGATTTTGTATTCAGCTTCATCCACTCTTAGCACCAGGGTAGTAGCTTGAAAGGCACCAGTGGCATACAGGAAGGAAATGAAGTGTCTGGCATCAAGGCAGGAGCTGGGGGACAGCTTTTTCCAGGATAGAAAGGCAGGCAGAAGCCATTGTCCCTTTTCTGAGCCCTCCCACCACAGAGCCACAGAGCCAGCAGGCTGCTGCCATATCTGAGACTCCATCAACCTGGCTAACACTGTTTGCCCCACCCTAGCGACCCCCTAAGACTCCACCCCACCCAACTTACAGGACCACCCAAACTGTTAACCATGACTTTTCCACGTGAATGGCTGGTCTTGGCTCATGCTTCACAACTTCCTAAATCCTTTCAAACAAGCAACAGCTGGCTCGAGCAAGCCCCCAGCCCGCAGCCCCCACACCTCTTGTTAAGTAGCCCCAGGTCTGAAACTAGCAGCCGCCAGCCTAGATTTACAGCTTGGCTTTACCTGGGAATCTCCAAGCCCAGCGCAAGTAGCAGCCATCTCAGATTGCTTTATAGCTCATGCAGGGTGGTCCCGGCAGAACACAGGTGGGGGCTGACCTTGGCCTGTACCACCCAGAAAACCCCAGAGCCTGCACACCCAGTGGACAGCCACAGACCATGTTGGAGCACCACCACCCTGCCTCCGCACAGCTGATCTCCCACAGAGGGCAGAGGTTGGTGGTCAGTGGTCACAGCCAGTCCTTACAGCTGACTGGCCTGGGTAAATCCCTCCCATTGACCTGACAAAAGCAATCAAGGTTCAACTACAAGAGGAAGGTGTACTCAGCCCACACAAAGGGTGCACCTTGAGTACCCAACTTGGGCAATAGCGGAGGCTGTGCCACTGGACCCTACAGGATACCTACTACATTAGACTCTGCTACCAAGACAGGGAGTCATAGCAGCTCTACCTAACACATAGAAACAAACACAGGGAGGCTGCCAAAATGAGGAGACATAGAAACATGGCCCAAATGAAAGAACAGATCAAAACTCCAGAAAAAGAACTAAATGAAATGGAGATAAGCAATCTATCAGATGCAAAGTTCAAAACAATGGTTATAAGGATGCTCAAGGAACTTAGTGAGGCGGTACCTCAACAGCGTAAAAAGATCCAGTCAGAAACTATGGATTCTTAACTTTAAATGTATTTAGGTAGATTCTCTCAAGACTGCATAGGCTTTTTCTAAGGAGGTAAAATTATGCAAATTTATAAATACACATCAACTTTTCCATTTTTAAAGAAGTTGCTAAAAGTGGATTGATTTGTCATGTGTCAGAAGATGAATTTATCATCCAAATAAGATTGTGCAGCACAAATCCTTTTCTCCCATGAAACAGTAAAAGCTAACCTGAAATAAAATAAGTAAAATATCAAAACAAAACCACGACCAATAAAAAAAAGGCTGCTAGAGAAAATTCTTTAAATCTTCATAGAATCAGGTGAGAGAACAACCACCGGCAGCCCCACTCAGCATGTGGGGAGTACCACTGCCTTATTGAAAATGAAAATCCTATATTCCTCCTGGAGGTGTGAACTCCATCTGGAACGTCTGCAGAAAGCTCAGCCGTCAAAGTAAAAGTTTTAGATGCTCATCTCTCTGACACTGATAGGAAAACGACTGGTTACTGCCTGGACCAGAGAGGGGAAAGGAACTAGCAGGCTTGTGTGAAAACAACAAAACGCTGTTTTCCAGAACAGTTGATTAAGAACACACCGTCCTGAGTGCAGTCAAGTGAAACGTTCCTTCCTGGTTCCCAGCTCTCAGAGGAGAGAAGAACAGCTCTGCAGGCCCGGCCTCCGGTGCATAAACCCGGGGGTCGCTCACATGCACATTCCCTGCTTCCTCAGTCACTGTCCCTCTGACAGCCTGGACTGACTCGGGCCTCAGACACTCGGAGGATGGGGGTTGTCAAGATATGTTGACCTTGTCACTGCATGTATTTCACAGAGCAGGTCATAAACGTTGTAAATGTTTTGTAAAGAGAAAGAAAGAAGGCCAAGAAAGCTGAGTAACTTAAACTGAGGCTTTGCTGTTTTATAGCTACACATCAGCTCATGTTCCTGGGAACCCAGAAGCAAGTGACATGTGCTCTGATTAGAGAGAAGATTCTGAATCAGATGGCCTATATAAACAGCGACCGTACTTCCTGTCTGAAAACTGGGACGGAATCTGGCAAGTATGAACACACATCTGGAATCCACTGGGCAGAATATCTGAAACCAAGGACAGGCTCCAAAATCTAAGGTGTGTCATCATCACCCTACCTACCCGACCAAGATTCCCACGGCCCGCCTAAGGACGTCCAACTCAGCAAATCTGGGTGGTGCCTGAGAATCTGCCTTTTAACAAGAACCCCATGGATAGTCTGGTGCTCAGGCAAGTTTGGGGAACGTTGGATTAGACCAATTACACTCTCCAACACGTTGTTCTCTTTTAGATACCTCTAAATCCCACTTAGTAACAGCATCAATTAGGCTAGCTCTTAAATGTTAATAATCACGCATATTTGTCTTCTCCTAACCCCTCAATAATAATATAATTTTGGTACCACCCACTTAAAGAAAGAGGTTAAGTAACTTGTGCAAGGTTACACAACTAGTAAGTGCTGGTGACTGAAACAGAGGTGACTCCAACAGCTGTATTCGTAATCATTACATATACAGCTTCCTCTTGCACAATCGGAAATCCTGTTCGTTTCTTTCCAGTTGATGGCAACAGATTTATTCTCAAAAGTTAGTACATTTAGGAACACATCAGAATTATTAGTCCTTCCAAATCACTGTCTATGCAGAGACCCAAAGATCCAACAATATCTCTAACACAAGGCTTTTATCCAGGGCTGCCCTCAAATTTCTGCTTTGAGGTCACTATGACCCTAGGCTCCACACCTTTCCCCAGAAAGTAAAAAAGAGGTCATCAAAAAGTCAATGGCCCCTCCCAGAAAAACATGTAGCTTAGAGGAATTATAACGGGCTATAATTTAGCCCCCAAATCTGAACAATATAACAGGTGGATATCTAAGTTTTTATACTGATTTATAAAAAAATATGATATTCAAACATTCTCATAACTGCTCTCTTCCACCTTGTCTAACACGGGATTTAAAAAAAGGGAAAAGAAAAACTTTTCCATTCATCCTGCCTACATTTCTTTAAAAAGACTTGATATATCAAATGAACAATACCCCTACGCCCCACCTCTTCTAGCCTCACCTTAAAAGTCAATCATGGTAGAAAAGCATACAAAAAAAGAACTAAAATCGAACTCATGATTCATTCAACAAGTATTTATTGAGGGCCTACGTACCAGGCACTCTTTTAGATGCTACCAATACAACAGGAAATAAAACAGATAAAAACCTTTGCCCTCAAGGAGCTCACACTCTCTTAAAAGGACACATACTCTAAACCAACAAGAAAATAAGCAGTTTGTCAGATGGTGGTTGGTGCTGTAAAGTAAAACGGAGCGGAGAGGGCAGGATTGATGTAACTGAGGTGTACCCAAGGGTCTGCCTAGTAAGCGGCCATCTGAGCGGAGGCCCGAAGGAGACAGGGAGGAAGCCTCACAACATATGGGGGGAGCACATCCCCAAAGAGGAAGGAGAGTGCCCGGCCGATGTTCCCACCCAAACCACAATCACCCCCAAATTACCTGGCAGCCCAGATGGTGCTATCCTTCTCCCTGCAGCTCAGGACTGGAACTGAGCAATCTCTCCTGTAGACTGTACCTCCTAAGTGCACATCTCCACTCCCCACCTGGGCGGCACAAGGCCTTGCCATCACAAATCTGGATGACCACAAAAGCCTCCAAACTGGCCTCCCGATGTCCTTTATGCTCTCCCTCCCCAAAGCTATTCTCCACTAAGAAGCTAGAGTGACCTCTTAAAATCACATGTATAATCATATCATGGCCCTTCCCTAAACAGCTCAATACTTCCCTCTGCCCTTTGGAATAAGATCTGGATCCTAGATGCTCAGGCCACCAGCCCTTTCCTACCTCTCTAGATCGTTCAGGCTCCTCTGTCCCCAAAGCTCACTAGCCTCAAAGCTACCTTGGCCTTCTCTCATCTTATCAGATGGGCCCAGCTCCTTTCTGCCAGGGCCTTCTGCCTGGGGAAACGCCTTCCCCATTCGCCCTGGCAGCTCTCCCTCCCCTCTGTCACACCTCAAGCTAAATGTCACCCCAGGGTGACTGTCCTGATCTCCCTATCACATGTGACCCCACACCACCACTGTACTTCTCCAAGCACCGTCACAGCTATAATGAAATCATCACTTTTGCAACTGGGTGTCTGCCCTGCCCCCATTTTCATGGTTTCCTGTCTTCTCTCTCCAGGAGAAAATATAGCTGCGTTTGTCCACTGCATTGTATATGCCTCACAAATTTCTTTTGTAATAACAAAAGTTAGGAACTATGAAAAAGCTATGTTGAAGTAATTAAATCCCAAATTGAGAAATTCCAAGTTAATCCATTTAGACCATGGGAGATGTCGGTTTCAAGCACTGTAATAGGATCCTCTTCTACAGGGCAGCCCGGTAAGCAGAGCGGCCCACTCCTGAGACCCCACAGGTCAGCCACTGACAGTCCTCTGGGAGCAAATTCATGTGATGTGAAGGGACAGAAAGCAGATGAGGAAAGGATGTCCTGCTGGCCCACAGTTAGCAGAATTTTTTTTTTAAAGGTTTTATTTATTATTTTTAGAGAGAGAGGAAAGGAGGGAGAAAGAGTGGGAGAGAAACAGCAATGTATGGTTGCCTCTCACATGGCCTTCACTGGGGACCGGGCCCGCAACCCAGGCATGTGCCCTGACTGGGAATCGAACCGGGAGCCCGCGCTCAATCCATGAGCTACACCAGCCAGGGCTAGAATTTTTTTTTAAATTAAAGCTAATGAGAGCCACTCACTCTGTGACAGGAAGGAAAAGGACAGCGCTGCAAGACCCTCACATCCCACGTGGTTTACGTGCTCATGGGGTTGCCCGCGAGCTGCACCCTTACCAGGTGAGTGCTTCACTCACACGTTACCTCACTTAACTGAACCGAATCTTTGCAACCACAGCGTGATCCAAGGAACCCGATCCCCCTCTGATCAAGGAGGTGAAGCAGAAGTCACTTGGTTACGCTCACAGAGCTAGTAAGTGCTGTGTCCCAGGGATCAGACGGCAGCTCTGCCAGGCTCCAAAACCTCTGCAAAGTGTGTCAGTTAGGACCCAGTGTGCTAGTACCAAAAGTACCGGTACCCAAAGTGCTGGTACTGGGTGCAAATCACGCAGTTGCTCTAGTCCTAGCTCCCTGGATGAAAGGCCCAGGGAGGGAAAGTAACTGGAACAAGAGCACACAACCTGTTGGTAGCTAGGCCCAGCCAACAGACCCATCCTTGCCACACTGTTCTTCTGACAGATAGCACCTCCCCTCACAGAAAGTCCCCCAAACCCACAGAATAAATGCCCAAGTCAAGCTTTCCTAAGGAACACGGGAGTTATGAAAACCCTAAAGTACCCTTTAGAGTTGAACAAAAGCAAAACAGAAGGACTTTATCACACTCCTTTCTCGCAGCTGCCACGGGTCTGAATTCGCACAAGCAGCCCCTTGTCTCTGCACTTCCACGTAGCTCTTCTCTAAGTGACAGAAGGCCAGGAACATCGAGGCCCTGGGTCCCGGCCAACGGGAGCCGAGCTAAACGGGCTAGAAAGCAGGAAGCTCTGACACTCCTTTATCTGACTGCTTACTCTGAAGTAGCAATAAACACAATTTCACATTCACAGTCACACTTGTTCCTGTGCAAGAGTGAGCAGAACGAGGCCTGAGCATTTGGATACACCTCTTGACTTTTATGATCCCTGTAGCAAATCCTATCACCTGCATGCGCAGGTCAATTTACTGTGGAATCCAACCACCTTTCCCTCCTCCCAAATTAGCCAGCTAACACACCACTTATGGCCACCACCGGGCCTGCCAGGCAATATATGCTTGGTGCTTGGAAGCTCTTTCAGAGAAGTAGCCCTAAATGGCCTCTCGCCATCCTCAGGAGCTTCAAACCCCAGTACACAAACACCCCAGAGTGGCAACTCCAGGGGAATTTCTGTTCTAACCCAGGCTCCCCTGGTTACAGTGAGCCCCAGCTCAGCCTGAGAAAGGAGGAGTCCCGCTTCATCTTCCACAGAAGATCCCATGAGGGACGACTCACAGAGAGGGTCGTCCCTCTCTCATTAGCCTCAGCCACTCAGCCGGAGCCGCCGGTCACCTCAGGCTTTAGGCAACGCCTGGGTTCCCCAAGGGTGCTATGTGACAGCAACGCTCTATTTAAAATGTGGTCACTCATTCTGTGAGTTTTTTAAAGTAAAAAATTAAGAGTACCACAAACATTTAAAGAGCTAAATAATCTAAGAATATTGACAACGCGCCATTTTGCTGGCCACGCTTGAGGACTGAGAGGCAGAGGATACAACTTGAAGGGGTCCCCACTGTCCCTGAGCGAGGCAGCATGATATGGTGGAACCCTAGAGCCCTGACCCGGGACATGACCCGAGCTTCTACCGCTCACTTTCCTCGTCAATAAACTGGGATTAACAAGATATCTCTCTTGGTATCAAGATAAAACATCAAATGAGAAAAAGTAAGTCATCCTCTAACATAGTGACTGGTACATATTAAGCCATAAATTAATGCTCACGTCCATCTTCAGTGCTTTTAAATAATTTCCTTTTGTTAGTACCAAGCATTTCTTCTCTCTTCTCTTTCATTAATTTCTCAAATTCTTCTGTCAAAATGAACATCTCACATATACTCGTATTCCAACAATTCAGTATATTTTCCGTAAGGACATGTGGAAAAGACATCAAAATATATGTCCAATGGTGGCCACCTCAGCACTGTTTGGGACCTTCAACAAAAGTAACACCTGCTAACTAGAATTCTATTACAGTGCTGAACATGGAAGAGGTAGTTTACTAGGTGCTAATACAAGGAAAGAGCTTTAAGATGTAACTTTACATAGTATGACCAAACATGAATATAAGTTTTTTAAATGTTAAGTATAAATTTTAAAAATATATATATTATATATTTAACATATAATATATGAAAATTTTGGTGCCCAAATAGTTTACCAGTGGGGAGAAAAAAAGGAATAAGGACAGTAGGAGGCAGTAGGCAAAATAATGGCCCCATGTCCACACCCTAACCCCCAAAGCCTGTGAATATATTATCTTCCATGGCCAAAGGGGCTTTGAAGATGTGATTAAATTAAGGGTATTGAAGATATGACTGACACACACATACACAAATACTACTCAGAATAAAAAGAATGGAATCTTAGCATTTGAGACGATATGGATAGATCTATAGAGTATCATGCTAAGTGAAATAAGTTAGGCAGAGAAAGACAAATACCATATGATTTTACTTGTATGTGGAATCTAAAAAAACAAAGCAAACAAACAAATTAAAACAGAAACAGACTCATAGAAACAGAGAACAAAGCAAAAGGATACTTACCGGGAAGGAGTAGGCAGATGGGTGAAGAGGAATATAGTGATATTGTGATAAGTTTACACAGTGACAGCGGATTACTGGGATTAGTGGCGTGGTCACATTATAAGAAATAAACATGTCAAATCACTATATTGTACACCTGAAACTAATCTAACCAATATAAGATTGTATACCAACAATACTTAAATTTTTAAAAATTTAAATAAATTAATTAAAGATATTGAGATGGGAAGAATATCCTGGATTATCCAGATGGATCCAACCTAATCACACAGATCCCTAAAATCAGAGAACCGTTCCTGGATTTGACTACAGAAGAACAGTCAGAGAGAAGATGGAGGAAGAACCCACAAGCCAAAGAATACTGGCGTCTCTGGAGCCAGAAAAGGCCAAAAGCCTCAGACTCATTGATTTTCTTTTTCTTTTTCTTTTTTAGAGAGAGAGAGAGAACGGAAAGGGGAGAGAGAGAAATATTGACTTGGTGTTCCACTTATTTATGCATTCATTGGTTGATTCTTGCATGTGCAGTGACCGGGGATTGGACCTGCAACCTTGGCATATCGGGGCCCACGCACTAACCAGCTGAGCCGCCCAGCCAGGGCTCAGACTCACTGATTTTTAACCCAGGGTGACCTGCGTTTGTGCTGATCTACAGAAGCACAGGATAAATTTTTGTTGTTTTACAATGCTAACATCGTGGTAATCGATTATAGTAGCAATAGAAACTAATACAGAAGTGGTAAATTACTTATAATTTTATATCTTTCCAGACAGTCTGAATATCTCTATGTATATTGCTTTTATTTTAACTCTTATTTAGTTGAGGAGGAAGGAAAGAAATTCTTTCCCCAGTTTCTACGTCACGACTCCCTGACTACAAAAGCTTTCACACAGCACTCGGCTCCTTCTGCCTGAAAAATCCAGGCTTCTTCTCTTCCGCAGAAAACAAAATCCTACTTACACATAGAGGTCCCATTCAAGTGTCATCTCCTAAGTAAGGGCTTCCTCCTAAGGGGTCGCCCTGTAGCTGAACTTAGGGGAGCTGCGCATAGCTTGGTCCACCTGCTGTATGGTGAACTCCCTCAACACAGGCTTGAGGCTCCTTTGCCTGTGTAAACCCAACACCTCATAATAGGCATGACATGTGGTTAATAATTGGTAAGTGTTTGCTCAACTGAAGTGACTACTGGATAGCATTAAGTCCACATCAATCTAGTAAATCACAGGTTTAAGTTAACGAGGAGGCTTCTGTTGGGAGAAGACTGTTATCTTACATGCATTATCCAGAGATCTTTTCCATAAAGGTAGAAGTTATAACCTTCAACCCCACAAATCACAGCCAAGAGTTCAGACTTTAAAACTTTCAAAATCAAATTTTGACTTTGATTTATAAAGAATGTTGATTATCAAGAAAAAATGACTGCTTGAGAACTCTAGGACTTTTTATTTCCAGTATGAATCTTCCAATTCCTGCTATAAACATTTGTTAGTTATCTTTAAATTACACTACTTGCTGTAGTGCTGAGATTATCCCTCCCTCCTCCTATCAACTCAAACATGCTGGTTTCCCAGTAAGACATTTTACAAACCATGGTGGGAGGTACAGTTGTTACGGCTGAGATTTAAAACAATCCAAAACCTCAAGTCAGTTCTATTAGTGACTCATTTAATGGCAAAGGAGCAGAAGTGGTATTACAGAGTGATATTTGATTAAACATTCATATGCTAAAGACTATATCCATAAAGCAAGACCCAGAAGATTTTGTTTTAATCTCCCAGCAGAATTCTGTTTAACAAATGTTTGAGCACCTAGCTCTATGGTAATAGTTATTTCCCTTGATCATTTAGAGGCCAAAGTACTAAAGAGGCTACACTCGTGTCTAAATAATAACCTCACAAATCCTCATCCAATTATAGACAAGTGACAGACACTGAATTCTTCATGGGTGTTTAAGACAAAGTCTATTGTTGTTTTGTTTTTTTAATTTTTTTGGTGGTCGTGGTATTGTTTTCATGTTAAAGTAAGATTTATTGGGGTATAATTTACATGCAGTAACCCATTCTTTTAAATGTACAGTTCTATGAATCTTGACCAAAATATACAGTCATATAATCAACTCTGCCATAAAGAATATTTTGTTCAATCCAAAAGTTCCTTATGCATTGTAAGGTGATCCTCTCCACCGCCCCCAGCCAACCACTGATCTGTTTCCTGACCCTGTACTTCAGCCTTTTCCAGAATGTCATATAAATGAAATTACATACAGCAAGTAAGTACCCTTTTGAATCACACAGGATATATTTTTTTGAATTTGGCTTCTTTCACATAACATAATGCATTTGGGATTCATCCAAATAGCTGTGTTTGTCCTTTATTATTGCTGGGTAGTATTTCATTGATAGATATATTAGTTTGTTTATCCATTCACTTGCTGAAGGACATTTGAGTTTTTTCCAGTTACGGGTGGTTATGATTAAAGCCGATAGAAATGTTAGCCTAGGGGTTTTTGTGTGAACAGAGGTTTTCCTATTTCTTGGGTAAGTAAATGCCTAGCTATAAAACTACTGGCTTGCGTGGTAAGTACATGTTTAACTTTGTAGGAAACTACCTGTTTTCCAAAGTGTCTGTACCCTTTTATCATCCTACCAGCAATGCAAGAGAGTTCTAGTTGTTCTACAGCTTTGCCAGGATTTGGTATTACCCATTTTTGTTTCATTTGCCTGTTTTTTAGTTATCTTATAGGTATCTAGTGGTATCTCATTGTGTTTCTCTTTTAACCTTTGATTTTGAAGTAATTTTAGACTTACAGAGAAGTTATGAAAATAGCAGAAAATTCCTGTGCATCCTTTCCCCAGGCCCCCCCTTGTCTTACACAACAATGCCGCTATCAAAGCAGGGACTTCACACTGTACAATACTAGTGATGAAACAACAGACCTTGTTCAGATTCCACTAGTTTTTACACGTACTCTTATCTGTTAACATACAGTTCTGTAAAACATCATCACACATATAGATTCACATAAACACTACCGCAATCAAGATATAGATCTCTTTGGTGAAAGCACATTATATTTTGAAAAGACCTTTCTGGTTCCGCAAATTTCATCAGCTGGTAGGTATCTGGTAAATGATGACTATCTTCTTCCCTTTCCCTTGACCAAATTAAAAGTCAGCTATCTCGTCTCACGCTGCTGTATGCAAACCATTGTTGACAGAGAAGTTCACTTTCACGTTGGGTGTCTGTCTTACTCATTCTTTCCATATTATATCCCAAGCGCAGTGTAGTATGGATGAAATAGCTGCATGGGAGTTCCTGCCTTTACAATAATTTAGACGGGAGAGAGATTCACATGCACACACAACTACAACTTGTGACAAGCACTGCTCATGAATGAAAAGTCAAAGGGCCGATGAAAGACTAAACACTACCGCTGGAGACTGGGAGGCCCTTGAAACGAAGCCTTGTCCTCAGACTCTGTGCTGTGGCCTTCCCACAGAAGCAAGATGTCTCAGTATTTCAGCCACCGAGCATTTGTCAAAGACTGAGCTGGGGAGACCCAGAGTTCAAAAAGTTAGTTTTTGGAACAGCTGCTGAGGCAGTCAGCTAAGAAATCAGTAAAAAATGAGAGAGGGGAAAAAAACTCCCAGAAAACAGCTAGTTTGTCATACATGTTTCTGCCTCTTTCCAGAGAGACCCTAATCTTTCCTAAACTGTAACACAAACTTCCCAAACACTCTGGCATGGAGCAATGACCTACGCGAGGGCCAGCGAGGACTGGCCACAATCCTGAAAGGCCTCCTGAGCCAGCTCCTAGGGAAGCCTCCCAGGCTGGCTGATGAAAAAAACAAAGTGAGAAGAAGATGCTGCTCTTAAAAGGAAAGGACTCACGGACATGGACAACAGTGTGGTGATGGTGGGCCACGACTATAAAGGGATAACTGGTAATGGAAAAAATACAATAATAAATTTTTTTAAAAATAGTAAAAAAATAAAAATAATAAAAATAAAAATTCATCTTATTCTCAAAAATAAAAAAAAGACGATGCCCTTGGCCTTGCACTAGTTGAGCCTCTCACAAGTAGAAATTATTTACATTTAGTGATTAGTAAATGTAGAAACTCCAAAATTAAAACACTGTTTTGCAATCTTAAAACAATTGCTTTATAATTAAAGTATCAGAAAATTATTCCTTCCATATTTTCAAAACCACTAGCTGTTGCAATAAATTACCACATGGCTTTTCACCAAGACCTTCTCTTAACCAGCACTGTGACCTTTGTCACCCTGCAGCGGACCAGGGTGATATGTGAGATAAAAATAAAGTCCCTAAAAAGAAGAAGAGAGGATACCACAGCCAGCCACCAAACACAATACCCACCCTCCTGCAACAACTAGCGAAGTTCAGGGCCAGGCAGCTTGGGCAGCCACCAGGCGATGATCTGAAATATGTTAAAACACTAATAGGGACAATCTTTCATGAGTTTCACTTACAAATTTTTCTATTATGCCCATATATGGCTAATAAATGTTACTTTTTTAATGCTAGTTGCTAAAAACACAGATGCAAGGTACTAAGTAGGGTCAGTTTCCCAGTCCCACAAGTTCATTACATAAATTACTTCCACTCTTTGTTTAAATTTATTCCTAGGTATTTGTTTTTCTTTTAGATGCAATTGTAAATGGGATTATTTTCTCAATTTATCTTTCTGGTAGTTCATTATTAATGTACAGAAATGCAACAGATTTCTGTATATCAATTTTGTATCAACAGCTTTACTGAATCATTTATTAGTTCTAATGATGCTTTGGTGGAATCTTTATCAATTTCTATATATAGTGTATGTCATCTGCAACAAGAGACAGTTTTACTTCTTCCTTTCCAATTTGGATGTCTTTTATTTCTTTTTCTTGTCTGATTACTTGTCTGACTAGGACTTCCAATACTATATAGAATAAAAGTGGTAAGAGAGGGCATCTTTGTTTTCTTCCTAATCTTAGAGGAAAAGATTTTGGCTTTTCACCATGGAACATTATGTTAGTTTTGGATTTGTCATATATGGCCTTTATTATATTAAAGTATGTTCCCTCTTTACCACTTTGTTGAGAGTTTTCATCATAAATGGATGTTGAATTTTGTCAAGTGCTTTTTCTACATCTATTGAGATGATCATGTGAATTTTACCCTTCATTGTGTTAATGTGGTTTATCACATTGACTTGTGGGTATTGAACCATTCTTACATCCCTGAAATAAATTCCACATGGTCATAGTGTATGATCCTTTTAATATATTGTTGAATTCACAACAATATTGTTGAATATACTGCTAACACTTCGTTGGGAATTTCGTATCTATGTTCATCAGGGATACTGGCCTCTAATTTTCTTTCTTTGTAGTGTCTTTGGTTTTTGGTATCAGGGTAATGTGGGCCCTCATAGGCTGAGTTTGAAAGCATTTCTTCCTCTCCAATATTTTTAAGAATAGATATTAATTCTTCTTTAAATGTTTGGTAAGATTCACTTACAAAGCCAACTAGTCCGGTACTTTTGTTTGTTAAAAGTTTATTTGATTACTGATTCAATTTTTCATTACTAGTAATCAGTCTGTTCAAATTTTCTGTTTCTTCCTCATTCAGTTTTGAAAGGTTGTATATTTCAAGAAATTTATCCATTTCTTCTTGGTTTTTCAATTTGTTGGTGCTCCATGTGCACCTGAAAAGAATGTGCATTCTGCAATTTTTGGATGAATGTTCTATATGTATCTATTTAACTTCAGCTGGTATAAAGTGTCATTCAAGGCCAATGTTTACTTACTGATTTTCTGTCTGGATGATATATCTATTGATGTAAGTGGGGTATTAAAGTCCTTTACTATTATTGTATAACTGTCAATTTCTCCCTTTATGTCTATTAATAGTTGCTTTATACATTTAGATACTCCTATATTGAGTGCATAAATATTTATGAATGTATATCCTCTTCTTGGATTGACTCCTTTATCCTTCTTACATCCAATACTTATTAATGTAATGTCCTTCGTTGTCTCTTTGTTTTAAACTCTATTTTGTCTGATGATAGTATTATTATGCCTGCTTTCCCTTCATTCTATTTATATGAAATACATTTTCCCATCCAGTCACTTGTAGGCAGCATGTGGACGGGTCTTGTTTGTTTTTGTCCATTCAGCCATTCTGTATCTTTTGATTGGAGCATCAGTCCATTTACATTTCAAGTAATTACTGATAGGTATGACTTATTGCTATTTTGTTAAATTTTTTTGGTTGTTTTGGAAGTTCTTTGTTTCTCTATTCTTCTCTTGGTTTCCTCCATTGTGATTTGTTGGTTGTCTTAAGTGTTATGTTTGGGTTCCTTTCTCACTTTTTTTGTATCTGTTATAGGTTTTTGGTTTGTGGTTACCACGAGGTTCATATATATCAAGACATGTGTATATATATCAGTCTATTTTAAACTGACAGATGTCTAAGTTCAAATGCATTCTAGAAGTGCTACATTTTTACCCTGCCCCGTGTTTTATATTTTTAACATCATATTTTAAAACATTTTTGTTTTGTGTATCCTCTTGTTGGGGACCGATCTAACTGGCAATTGTAGCTCAGCCCTATGGGAAAGCCCATATGCGCGTGGAGCATGCAGGATGCCAAACCCATGATCAGTTCTCTCATGGGAAATCAGGCCTGCATTATACCTAGGCTGCTTTGTGACTTGCTCTTGGCTAAAATCCTCTCACCCTGGATTGAGACAGCGGATGCTTGCTGCGTATCTTTGAAGTGGCTTCCTGAAGTCTGTGCTAATTCTCCCAAGGATTGAAGTATAACCAGACCAATTACTCTTATCATTCCTTTGCATTTGCAACATTCTTTCCTTGTTAATCTGTAAGAAGTAATCTGTAACATCCTTTCCAGCTGCTATGTGTAAAAAGTTATTACCTAAAGCAAACCTAAGTATAATGAATGAAAATCTTCTTTGATGTATGCTATGAGAAAGCCAATAAAAGCCTGTCAAGGGAAGGGTTGGGGCACTCTCCCCTTGAGAGAGTGGCCACACTGTCCCCTTTTTTCTCCACAGGATTTACATAGTCCCTGTGAATTTACTTACAAACCAGCCACAGCATATGGATTCTGCAGGACAGGATCCACCACATACCCTATCTACTTATTGCAGTTATAATTGATTTTGCTACTTTTGTCTTTTAACCTCCATACTAGCTTTTTAGGTGTCTGATCCACTGTCTTTACTATGTATTTGCCTTTATCAGTGAGATTTTTACTTTACATGTTTCCTTGTTACAAGTTCCTTGTAATAGTTCCTTTTCTTCTCAGCTTAAAGAAGTCTATTTCACATTTCTTGAAAAGCTGAGTTTAGTGGTGATGACTCCTTTAGTTTTTGCCCATCAAGGAAAGTATGTCCTCTTCAATTCTGAATGATAACCTTGACAGGTAGAATATTGTAATGTGAGCTTCTTTATTTTCAGTGTTATAAATACTTATGCCACTCCCTTTTGGCAGGCAAAGTTTGTGCTGAGAAAGCTGATAGCCTTACAGAATTTCCCTTGTATGTGACTCATTGTCTTCCTTTTACTGATTTCGAGTCTTTTTTAAATGTTTACAGTTTTCATTATATGTCTTGGTGTGGATTTCTTCAGGTTCATCTTGTTTGGTGCTCTCTATGATACCAGTACCTGAATATCTGCTTCTTTTCCCAGATTAGCAAAGTTTTCAACCATTATTTCTTTAAATAAGTTTTCTGCCCCTTACTCTCTCTCCCTTCTCCTCCTGGGACACCTAAAATGTGAATTTTAGTATTCTTTATGTTGTCTGACATGTCCCTTAAACTATTCTCATTTTTTATAATCCATTTTTCATTTTGCTCTTTTGATTGGGTGAGCTCCAAAGATCCGTCTTCCAGGTCACTAATCCATTATCCTGTATTATCTAATCTGTTATTGATTCTCTCTAGTAAACTTTTTTTTTCAGTTATTACATTCTTTATCTCTGATTAGTTGTTTTTTTATGGCTTCTAACTCTTTGGTACAGTTCTCACTGTGTTCCTCTATTCTTCTCCCAGGTCCAATGAGCATCTTTATGATCATTAGTTTGAATTCTTTATCAGGAAAATTACTTATCTCCACTTCATTAGGGTTTTCCCGTTTTTTCTTCCTTATTTTTTAATTGGAACATATTCCTCTATATTGTCATTTTTCTTGACATTCTGTGTTTGTTTCTATGAATTAATGCTACAACTACCCCTCTCAGACATGAAGGAGTGGCTTTGTGTGGGAGCAACATCTGCATAAACTGTGTGTTCCAGGTGGCTTCGGCAGGCTGGAGCTGAAGAAGGCACACACAGTGCCAGGGGTGCCCTGGCAGGCCGACTGGGTAAAGCTGGGGCAGGAGCAGGGGCAGCCCTAGATATCCCAGTGTGTAGCTCTGGGAGCATTGTGGTAAGACAGGTGGACAAGGTGGGAGCAGGCGCAGGCCGAGGGCTTCCTGGCTAGCTAGCTCGCTGGGACTGTAGTAGGCATGAACCAAGCTGGCCTGGGCCCACTGTGGCTGCCTTGCAAACAAGCTGCAGTGTTTGAACTAAGGTCCTGCCTGTGCTACTGAGGTGGAATAGGGGAGTAAACAATGACACTCACCAATGTCTCTGATCCCAGAGAGATCCCACAGATCCCAGAAAGTTCTGGCATTTTGCTACCTATCAGGTGCCTTGGAGTTAGTAAATAGATTTTTTTCACAGTCAAGGTATCCTTTAAATCCCTGTGTTATCATTGTGCCCCAGGGCAAATGAGTCAGTGCTTGGGCCCCTCAGTTATATCCCTCCCCACTACAGGCTGCTGCGTCAGGGTGGAGTTCCCACGACCGCCGGGTCTCCATCTCTCCTACCCTTCTCTACGTGGTGCCTCTCTTGTTTCTTGGGCAGAAACTGTTCAATCAGTCCTCAGTTCTTCTCCAGGAGGAACTGCTCTATCTATAGGCGTATATTTGGTGTGTCTGTGGGTCAGGGTATTCCCACACCACCACCTTTGACCCAATGCACTCTCTCTATTTTAACCAAGTTTTTGACCAAGAAAGACCCTGCTTCCTGACAACACAGTGCACTACAAGATAAAACAGAAACTGGCCTCCACAAGACAGTGTTCAGTGGCCTCTAAGAAAAAAGGACAATGTAAGTAGAACTGTCCTTTTCACCTCCAGTTCATAAAAGTCACCGGACACTGGCACAACCGTCTGGCTCCCAAAGCACCCACACAGTGTGACTCCCCAACGCCAAACACGTATATTCCCCGCACAGGTACTCACAGCTCTAAAATCACCTTCTCTGTTTCTTCCCCACCCTCCACCCAAGTCAAAACTCCCCTACCCAATCAGATCAGTTAGTCAATAGACCATCTAAGTTGGGAAAGACACAAAGAAGTCACTCACCCAGAAGTATTACAATAATGGATTTAAAGATAAGGACGGCACTAAAAATACATTAAACACAGAGCCATAAGTTAATGAGACCAGTATGAAGCTTTACACAAACTTCAAAATTAAGCCACTTACGCCCAAACTGTTTTTATTGCATTTATATACATTTTTTAGAAAACAGAAGAAATTTAGCACAGATTCCTAACTGCAGTTTCACATCAGAAACCGGAACGGTGTTATTCTTCAGGGAGGGAATGCTGCCAGGGAGCAGGAGGGGCCATTTACAGAGTGGCCCAGAGGAAATGTCACGCCCCTTGTATTTTCAAACCCATGAAAAATAGCGATGAATCAAAGCTGAGTCTGAAATCTCATTTCAATTCCAACTTTCCTCCTACCCAAGAAAGGAAGCATATGTTAAGTTCAAAAGACCCAAACCAGAAATCAAAAAAGCTTCCTACGAGCACCAAACAAAAGACACTTCAAATAATTTCATTACAAAAGCAAAACTGCAACTCATGCTTCTGCAGTTATGCTTCTGCCTACAGGCCATTGTGTTCTGTCACCGGTATTTATTTCTAAATGCAGTCTAAGCAACACGCCCATTTTTCCTCCCTGAAATGAGGACGAGGACAAGAGGAATCAACAGTTTAGTGATTATCATACTTACCACTGGTATCAGACTTTGATGTAAGTATTTGAGATTGCTAAACGTACCATATATCCATTCTCTCTTTCTTCCTTAATAACACAACCCTCACTTTTTAAACTGACACCCAGAATAAGAACTGCAATTCTCAGGCTCCTTTGCAGCTAGGTGGCCATGTGGCTGTATTTGAGCCCCAAGGTTCTCAAAGTGGGGTCTGGGGATTTCTGGGAGTCCCTGCCACGCTTTTAGGTGGTCAATGAGGCCAAAGCTATTTCCATAATAATACTAAGACGGTGTTTGCTTTTTCATGTTCATTCTCACATGAGCACACAGGGGAATTTTCAGAGGCTACATGACACATGATGCCACAAAGGGCTGAATGCAGAAGATGATTTGAGACTTCCCCTATTTTCCATGAAGCCAGATATTAAAGAGTTTTACAAAATGTATAGCAGCAGTAGTCTTTTCACTAATAGCTGGGAAATTGCTAATCCCCTGAGAACACACACAATTACATAAAAAGTAATTTATGCTAAGTAGTGTTTTTCTTTAATAAATTAATATTTTTTAAATGCCTTACTTTTAATTTCTAACACAGAAAATATTTGCATTACTTTCCTAGTCCTTCAAACATGTTGGCTTAAAATAACATAAATTATCTTATAGTTCCGGAGGTCAGAAGTCTAAAACTGGGTCTTACAGGGCGAAATGAAGCTCCTGGCAAGACTGTGCTCCCCCAGGAGCTAGGAGAGAACATGCCCCTTCTCTCCTCCAGCTCCCAGAGGCCGCCTGTGTTCCTTGGCTTGAGGTCTCCCTTCATCAATGGTATGACTTTAACCTCTGCTTCCATCCTCGTAATTCCGTCTCTGACTCAAACGCCCCTGCCTCCCCCTTATTAGGACCCTCCTGATTGCACTGAGTGCACCTGGATAATCCAGGATAACTTCCCCACCCCCAGACCCTCAATTTAATCACATGCAGCCTCTTTTACCATGGAAAGTAACATATTCACAAGTTCTGGGAATATGGGGACCATTTTTCTGCCTACCACAAAATACTAGACATAACCCATATAAACAAAGCTCTTTGGGGTTCTCAATGATTTTTAAGAAAACCACTACTCTGCCATGAACAGTTAAGGTAGTTCTTAGGGTGGAAAAACTAAGAAAAGCTAAGTTATTAGCCAAAGTCATACAGAGTATAAATAGAACTTCAACTTGAAGCCAGGTCATTTGGCTACTGATGAACCTAATATGGCTCTACCTATGCTTTGCTGCCAACCCCCAAGCACCCTGATTAAAGCCAAGCCAAAAAAAATTATTCTGTGGGCATTCTGCAGACATCGAATAAAGAGAACACCACGAAGCACGCAGAGGTAAACTGGGTGAACAGGTGGGAGGACACGTTGGAGAAGAAAGCATTTAAAGTAATATTACTTTCCAAAACCTTATTTAGAAATATACAAGTCATTACCTCATGTGAGCAAGGAGGAAAACGTTATGAATGGCCAGGTGTCCCAGTGCCAAGTCACAGAGCAATGAGTGACTGTCCTCGCTCTAGAGAAGCGTGATTAGGACGAAAGCCCAGGAGGAAGAAGGAGCCTGTGCAGCAAAGCACTGCTCTGAGTCATACAACGGGGCCCGGTGACCAAACTCTGATTCATGTCACTCGCCTTGACACTGACTGTCAAGCCCCAGTTTTTACCACACTAAATGAAAAGGACATCCGGAAGACTGCATTCTTGGGCTGTCTCTCTGCATCCTTTTCATACGACCAGAGTCACAGTTTTGTAGCAGAAAAGAAACTGCACGCAGATTCTTTTTCTCAGGTGAACTGTGTTGAAATTATATAGAACTTTCAAAGAAACACATATGTACAGTAAAAAAGGAGCAACAGAGGCTCCAACAGCCGGTCACTGCTCCACCAGATGAACTACCTGGCCCAGGGCAACCAAACTGGGGCGGTGGCAGTTGAGACTCCTCCCCATACACCCAAGCAGAGGGCTCCCCAGCGCAGAAGGCTGAGCAGGGGTTCCTCGGGATGCAACGGCCTCCCCTGGCAAGCTTCTCCAGGGTTACTTCATCTCCTTTCCAGGTGGAGTGCTCAGCTAACCAACCAAAATAGCAGCAGCACTGCCTGACCTCACAGCCAACCATAATTCAAAAGATGAGAACACAGAGTTAGTAACCACTCCTCAGAATTTGCTATCCAAGGGGGAAAAAGCCACAGAATTACGTGATACTTACATTTTCCAAGTGAAAGTGCAGGGTCAATAACAGGCAGATCCTCAGAGAATCTCTAGCCACAGAACTCAGCATTTCCCGGGAATGTTTTCGGTGCCCGCCTTTTCTATTATTACACTAGTATTACAACAATGCCACCTGTGACCTACAAAGCATAAAGATTTTGCAGATTGGAAACATTCCTAAGCTATCATCTTCATCACAAAATCCTAATCCACACACACACACTCGCCTGTCAGATCTGCGCAGCCTCTGAAAAGGCATGGCATTCTCCTGCAGAATGAATACACTGGGAAATCAGCAACCCAACTGACATCCATTTTGAAGTCACACATTTTTTCATATGCCAAAATCAGTCAATTTAACATTTTAAAGACCAAGAACTTTGTGCTGTTTTCTACATTCCCTTAAGGGGATGTAGAATGTAAGGACGTGCACGGAGGTTACAGACAAGATGCCTCTAATTCACAGAAGCAAACACCGATTTCTGCTCTACGCCGAGGAGAGCATCCACAGGCACAGATCCGTGACTGTATCTTTTATATCCAGTGTTCCGGATGGAAAGAGAAATGACTTTTTAAAAGAAAACAGACTGAGAAGCATAACAAAGGAGTGCTGAGTAAGAGCTCTGTTCTTATGAGCTATTCCAAAAGTAATGGTTCCAACTTCCAAGGAAGTAAATACTCAATAGATCAACCAGAAAAAAGAAAGAAAGAAAAAATGGACAAAAGTATAAGGATATAGTATGAGATATGAGTGCAGATGCGGGTTAGCTGGCTTTCAAAGAAATCACGACTTCACTATTTTCCTATCTCTAGGTGAAATAAATTATCCCTAGGTAATTTATCATGTAAAGTTTAAAAGGTTTAAGAAAATTTACAAAGGATATATACAGGGAAAAACTGATTTTAAAATATTGTTTGGGCACTACTAATTTAGGAATTGTGGTCAACTAGATATTTGCAGGGCCCTTCTGCTATACTATAATTAGATTCTGAATAAATTATTATAAAAAAATACTTCTTAATGCATTGGTTAAGCTCCAGGTAGAGAAACAAAGCCCAGGAGGAGACGGCAGGAGAAGCGCACTGAAACCCGAGAGAGAGGAAAGCAGAGTCACCCAGGAGGCAACCACGAACGCCCGCAACGGGACAAGCATGGAGACAGTCAGCTTTCAGCAGCGTGGGGAAGCCCCACCTGAAACCAGGATTCCCTGAGGGAGCAAAGGTGGTCCTGGGTCTGCAGCATCCTCCCCGCTCCTAGTACAAACACACACAAATTTCAAAAAGTCCTCAAGATTCCAAGATAGAGTTAGCTAACAAACATTAGCACATAATCAAAACTGCACACTAGGAAACAAGCCATAAGCACTGAGCTAGACCAACCAAGGATTTCAGATACCAGCATTATCAACTATAGGATATAAAATAACTCTCTTTGGTGTTGTTTAAAGATATTAAAAATGAAGTAAATAAAATGAATAAGCAAAAAAAGACCATCAAAAAATACTCACACAGATACGATGCAGAAATAGAGCTTTTAGAAATGAAGAAATATAATAACTGAAATTTAAAAACTCAAGGGATAGGTGAAATAAAAGATTTCACACAGCTGAAGAGAAAATTACTGAATTAGATGCTAAATGTTAAGAAAGAAATTAGCCAGAATGAAATGAAGAAAGACAAGAAAATATCAAGTAACTGCAGAACCCCAACGACAAATAAACAACCTCAAAACAAGCCAGATCACCTAACAAAAGATAGCAAACGAAAGATTGCCTTTAGATTTCCTAGGAGCAGAATGCAAGCCATCGGACAGTGCAGCAGCAGCGTGCTCTCAGACCCGGGAGGGACCACTGCTGACTGAGCACTCTGAGAGTGAGATAAAGATGCCTTCACACAGATCAGACTG
The DNA here is from genome assembly GCA_004026765.1 of Micronycteris hirsuta. Classification (NCBI taxonomy): domain Eukaryota; kingdom Metazoa; phylum Chordata; class Mammalia; order Chiroptera; family Phyllostomidae; genus Micronycteris; species Micronycteris hirsuta. The sequence continues at coordinate 69,988 of PVJI01000607.1, forward strand.
GAGAGATGTTGCCACCAAAGGGAAAACATAACCGGAGAAGGCAAGTCTCACCGGAGGAAAGGTATAAGATGCAAGAAGGGAAGAGAAGCAAGACACCGTAAATATACAAATAAAGTTAAACAGACGCCATCTGTAAATGATAGCAGAAACAGAACAGAACTGACACACCGAAAACAACGCCTAAGCCGGAAGGAGACAGTTTTCACTGGGTGTCCTACGAGTTTTGTACCATCTTCAAAAAGGATTAAAATACTTTACTGATTAACTTTAAAACTGTAACGTGGACACTTTCAGGACAATCATTCGAAGAACAGAAAAAGAGTGCATAACTTCCAAACCAGCAGACAAAAAAAAAAAACCTGGTTGAGAACACAAATCGACAAAAACTTCAATCCAAATAAAAAAAATGAAATGAGCAATAAAAGTGGATCAAACACAGAGTTAAAAGAGAGATGTTAGCGTATATTTCAAAACACAAAATCAAAAAATTAAAACAGAAACATCACTGTACTAGCCATATAAGAAGCAACTGAAAAAAAATTACATTAAAGTCATGAACTCTTGTGTTCCAATGATACTAAATAGAAAGATGTGCAATGTCAGTATTCATCAGGAAAATGCAAATTAAGACCACAATAATATGGTATTTTATATCTGCTAGACCTGCAGCAGAATACTAAAAGTTGGAAGGAAATGGGGCAACAGATAAACTGTAATAGATTTTCACGACAGAATTTTCTTTAACATTAAAAATTAATTTACTACCACTGCATGCAACAAGTGAATTTTAACAACATAACTGAGTGAAAAATGCAAGTTGCAGAATATTTCACACAATATACTATTCTTATCAAGCTTAAAAACAAACAAAGCTAATCAACATACTGTTTAGATATATACTTAAACATAGCAATTTTGTGGCAGAATGGAAATTAACAAACACTAAGAATACTGTTTAGTTCAGCTGACTTTTACTTTTTTTCTAAATCCTCACCTGAGGATATGGTCACTGATTTTAGAGACAGAGGAATAGAGAAAGACAGACAGACAAAATGAGACATTGATCATTTGCCTCCTATATGCACCCTGACTGAGGATCGAACCCGCAACCTAAGTGTGTGCCCCGACCAGAGATCCAGCTCACAACATTTGGTTCACGGGACGACGCTCCAGCAACTGAGCCACATAGCCCCGGCTTATTTTTACTTTTGGCACAAGACGTCCTCAGGAAGGGAAGCAGTTTACTGGTCTACATTCTAGAGCACGCTCTTCACCTTGCCTCACACTGACACCGCACAGCACTGGCTAAGACTATTCCACTCCAGAGAAGAAAATTTGGGGCTACTATTTTCCAGAATAAAGGGCCTCAATCAAAAGAAATTCCAGATTAAAAGAAAAGGCCTGGCCCCAAATGATTCTCCAAAGCCTCCTTATAACCTTTCCTAATAATTTTTCTATAAAATTAAATTATTACTAACAGTTTTAGTTAAAGATGAAAAATGGCTTACACTAAGGTAGAAATTTTCCTTAATTCAGGTGCCCTTTCTCTTTTCATATGTCAAATTTAAATGTTAAACTTTTAAATATCCTGGTCTATGTGACTTCAGATGCAGCAGTACCCTTTTCTGTCATTTCTGTGACTCAGGGAGACATCATTTCCTGTGCTTTTGATGTATGAATTTCTACCACCCTGGCCCAGGTTGTCTTGAGGAAGGTGGCTTCTTCCATCCTTTTTTTCCTCCAAAACACTGGCTGATTTTTGACCTGGGGCACCTCAAAAGCTTGGAAGATCCCTCCATCCATCAGAGCCTCACGAAAATCTCAGAGCAAAGCAGGAGCTGTCCTGAGGCACCTCAGGCCCATGAGACGTTTGAGAATGGATGAAACCGTGAGTTTGACTTACATGTTGTCTTTCTTATGCCTTCCTTCACTTCCTACTTCACGGGTCCTGAAATTCAGAGAATCCACAACTCCCTCAGTCACTGAAGCTTTGCCTGGAACGACAAAGGTAGGAAATGAGAAAGAAGACGACAACCAGAAGGAACAAAGGGTCTAATGGGGAAAGAATCTCTCTTTCAGAATTAATCTTGGCATTCAAAAGAAAGGGCCCCTGGATTTAAGGGAAATCTCTACCTTAGTCTAGGCCATTGTTCATCTTTAACCACAGCTATTCACAGTAATTTAATATTTGTGCAGGAACCATTATTATTTACAAAGAACTTTCACATGCATTTTCTCATTTGAGTTCTAAGATGTTAAGAATAGGTAAGTATGATCTTAAAATGCACTTCCCGAAGGTTAGAGAACTTTCCCATGATCATTCAGCCAGCAGTATCAAAGGAGGGATTAGAACCTGTACGACTCCTCGTTCCAAATCCTTCCATGGCACAAAATGATATAATGGTTTCAACTTAAAAAGCAGTCTTCTTATTTCTTCTTGCACTAGATTTACTTTCTTCGACAATAGATGTAGAAATGCCTTTTTGCCAGCTGAATGACACAGACATCGTGATAGGATTTAATGTTTATTTACCAGAGGCAACCCAAAGGGTAGAAAATCCACACCAAGACAGTTCCGAAACGCATGTACCTTTTTCACACACCCTCCTTTTCTCTTTAAGTCATCCGTTATTGCTGGGTTTTTTTTTTTAAACTTGGAAATAACTTCAAGCTTATTGAAAAGTTGTATAATAATAACAGTACAAAGAATACCATATACTTTTTACCCAAATTCGCCTACTATTAACAGTTAACCAATGTACTTAGTCATTCACGCCCCTTCTACAGACACACACATTCACTCAACACTTTTTTCTGCACCATGTGAAGAGAGGCTCCATACATCATGGCTCTTCATATCTAAATACTTCTGAATGTATTTCTTTATAACACGTGCATTCTTAAATAGCCATACTGTTGTTATCAACCTTAGATTTAATACTGATAAAATATTTTAATCTGCCAGCATTTTCAATTAACCCAATGCACATCAAAGCATTTCTTTCCCTCCAACTCTGAATCCAGTCCAGGGTCAGGCATTGCACTTAACTGCCAGCAATCTGAAACACACGGCTCTCCTTCGTCTTTCATTACACAGACACTTTAGGAAAATATAGCACCCCGCCCCCCACTTCTTATATGAATAAAACATTTCCTTTTGACTTGTCTAACACTTCCTCATGACTCAATTCAGTTCATGCATTATCAGCCAAAACAAACACAGAAAGTGATGTTTTTCTCTCCAGGTATCACGTCTGAAAGCATACACAGTCCACCTGACCCTCCTTGGCAATGTTCGTTTTGATCACCCAGCCAAGGTTTTGTCTAATTTCTCCAGTGGAAAATTATTACTTTTTCCCTTGCAACTAATAAGTAATCGACGGGGAAATACTGTAAGACCATGAAAATATCTTGTCCCGCAGCAAAATTTCCCCCTAGATTTAGTGTCCACCGGTGATCCCTGCCTAACGCAAACTTGACTGTGATGGCCGCAACACGCGGACTGTTCCGTCCCCAGCACTCCTTCCACACTGTCCGTCTTCACTTAGCACTGGACATTATTCGTCTGTTTATCTGCTTCTGATCAATATGGATACACGAAATCCTGCTTTTTCAATAGCTGATAATTTATCACTGGACTTAATTATTTTGGTGCTCAAGCTGTCTCCAATTTAGCCAGTGGCCCCTCTCTAAGCTGGCTCCTTTACCTTTGTAACACACCCCATCATGTTTTTCTTACTTATATTTCCTTACTTTTTGACACTAAAAGGAAAGTTCTGGGCTCCTCTAGTACCTACGCCATCTCTTCTCTGGATGCAGTCATTTCTCCAAAAGGCCCTGGTTCCTTTCCCTGGAGAATGTTGTTAGAAACCAAGGCATTGTGTGTTTGTGTTGATTACTTTTCATTTTAAGTATGAGTCACATTTTCCTGCTTCTTTGCAAGCTTCTTTTCTATTATAAGGTAGACAATGAGAAAGTATTCAGTTTGATTCCAATGGCAGGTAAATTACTGGCAGATCCTCTTAATCCTGTCAGGCTTGGTTTTATACTTGATAAAGACAGGTCTATTTCAGTTTTGTCTGTAGTTCTAGCATATGGCCCGACTCCAAGGCATGGCCCTCACTCTTAAAATGTGGTCTTTCTGGTGTCTCAGTAGAATGGCTAAGGTGCTCCACGAAGTCTCTCCACCCTCGCTAGGCCAGAGCTCTCCATTTCTCTCAGTACATAACACCTCCAGCATGGCCATTCTCTTCTAAACCTGGCAGCAGCTGCTCTCTGCTAGGTCTCACCTTATATACATATACATATTCCAGCTTCTGGGTTCCCCTAGCATAGCCTGCTCCTCCCCAGTACCCTGCCATACAAATTCCAGCCCCTTGGGTAGCACTGAACATGAGACCCCCATGCTACCTCAGACTCCCCTCCCAGGAGGAAGGCGGGAAAAGTGCTCGTGCAGAGCACCAGGGCAAATGCGGGTCTCACCTCGCGTGATTCTCCTCTCTCCAGAATCACACTCCTGGCTGCCTGTTGCCCAACGGCAAGTAACCACTGCCTCCTGTAGTGGCCTGTTTTCCACTTTACTGCAGGAGACAGTCCAGTACCAGGCCCCTCTTTCCCTCTCCGCCTCCAACGTCAGCGATGCTTGGGAAACATGGGGCTGCTCTATTGAGGGGTTAAGGATCAAACACTTTGAGCATATGGTAAATGCTCTTTATTTGAACATTTCAAAGAAACTCTCTAACAATCTGTTTCTTAGAAATGTATGTACTTACTTATATTGCAGTGCTGTGGCAAGAGAAATGCTCTCCAGTCATCAGGCAATTCCAAACAAAATAACAGGAAAATAATTCTATTCCATCCACAAAGCTGAGACTCACCTCGGATATCCAGCTGGCTATCACTCCAGAACATTTCACTTATTTCTATTATTCTTCCTCCAAATAGCATAACAAAACACTAGAGTCTATCCAAATAAACGAAAGTTAGTAGCTAGTCTTCATTTTTCTCGTTTATGTGCATGGACTTAACATGGGGGTGGAGAGAAAACTCCTTTTCATATAAATCATTTTCTGATGTACTTCCATTTCTATTTCTAACCACGGGTGAGAAAATAATTAGGAAAAAAAACAGTCAAAAAGAAATCTTGCAACCCCAGACACAAAGTTAATCAAGAGGAAATTGGCGAACGAGAACACGCTGAGTGAAGATGTAATTTTATAATCACAAGAAAACGGAGAACAGTCGGTCTTTCCCCGCAAGGCCAGCGGATCTGTGCTTGCACACACACGTGCTCGCATGCACATACACAAGCAGCTTCCAAACAGCGCGCCAGGCAGGGATGTGGGACGGCCTCCTTCTCCTTCCCGAGCAGATTTTCTCCACATTAGAAATGCACATGGCAGCCCATCTAATTCATTTGTTCCAAGGGGATCAATGCGTGGCAAGTTCTTCCTTTCTTCGGCTTTACTTCAAGTTTCCTAGAACTTAAAATGCCAGCATCTGATGGAAACACAGGGTCTACTTGACCCTTGGCCCTTGTCACTGTCCAGGCACTACCTATCCTCACATGTCTCAGTGTCTCCTGGTGGCCCCTGCTGAATGCTGTTTCCACACGCCAGAACAATTGTACAAATTCTTCTGTGGCTCCCCATTGCCCAGGAATACAGTCAGAGCCCCTGGACTTGATAAACCAAGCCCTCCATGATCTGCCCCTGCTGACCTTCCCATTTCCTCCCCCTGCTGTTTTTTGCCCCATCACTAGTGAAGAGCTCGAAGCCATCTGCCTTCGGGGAACACCCTTTCCTCCCTTTCTTCTCTTGACTAACTCACTGAGGCTGGACAACCCCAGGAGAACATTTCATGATCACCATTCAGAGCTGGGTTAGTGTCCCAACCTGCACATTCTCACAGCACCTGCGCTCACCTTTACGCAAATCATTTACTGAGCACTTGTATGTGCTAAGCACTCTGGGCACGTAACATGCATTATCTCGCTGCATGCTCGCATGAACTCCGCACAGTGGGTGCTGTTACAGCTACTGCACAGATGAGAAAACAGGAGGAGGCTCAGCAGCTCCCCAGTGTCACACGGCCGGGAGTGAAGGAATCAAAGAGCTTAGCCTTTCCATCAGCAGTACCAACGCAGTTAATGGGAGAATTAACAGTGTAACTGGTGTTTCCAGGTAAAGGCCCAGAGTAGCAACAAATAGTGACCTCATGACAACACTAAGAGGGTGAAATTATATAATAAAATGTGAAAAATTCATCAGAATTCTTCAGAAGAGGATATCATAAAGATACTCATAAACTAGTATTAACTATGAAACTCATATATAAAGACCCAAATATTTCACCCAGACAGGGTGACCAGCAATTTCTAAAAATCCAAGAGTATCTGCATGGCTCAAGCAAAAAATGTTTGTTTAAAATCAGTGGGAGAAGGGTCACCGGTTCAATTCCCAGTCAGGTTGCGGGCCGGGTCCCCAGTGAGGGCCATGTGAGAGGCAACCATACATTGCTGTTTCTCTCCCTCTCAGTCTCCCTCCCTTCCCCTCTCTCTAAAAATAAATAAAATCTTAAAAAAAAAAAAAAGATGTACTATGTCAAAGATTAAAAGAACCTCTCAGAGGGAAGAATCTGAAGTATTTATATAATTAAATCAATTCCATTCTCAAAAAGTCCATATATTGTACAATCAACAGGATTAATCCTCTATTTGGGGTGACATGTTACTTCCCATACCAACTGAGCAAGCGAAGATTAGTGAACAGGAGAAAATCCTATTGTACTCCATCTGGGCCCTGTGTGGCATTGACCTAATATGCTCATTTCTGGCTCCAGATTGTGGAGTTGGGGGAGAAAGAAGGAGGCATGACAAGGAATGTTAGTGACCAGCTGCCTCACAAACGCCACATTGATATCTCAGAAGAATAAGTGAGTGAGGATGACTATTTCAGTACAGCATATGACCTCATACAGGTAGCCCTTCTTCACATGGCAGACCTTGACTACGAAGGAGGACACACAACCTTATGTCAAAATAAATATCACCCAGGGTCAAGGTGATCAGTGCTGGGCCCTACACTTCTGGGGAAACTTAAGGAAAAGGATCCGAAGTAGATACATAAAGATCACTGAAACCTCACACAAGGTGTGAAACTTACATGAAAGGCTTAAGCTAGGGAACAAAAAGCAAGGAAGGTTCTACTATTTCGCATCACTTTAAACACTACCATGCAAAGAATGAGCGACGTTTTTCCACTTCCACACCCCACCCCCCAAAAAAATCCACAGGGAAAATAGTTTTAACCAAAAATATGAGAATTTTAGCTTCAATATGAAGACTTTTCCAAAAGCAAGAAATTTTAACTAAGGAACATGCATACACCCATGACATGATTGCTATGATAACTACCAACGTGCAGAGCTCCCACACTGATGTTCAAGTGGTACCGGTGTTCACGACTCCTCTGCCCCATGGAAGTTCCAATGACAACAGGTAGCACAGAGGGGAGACCAGCTCTGCTAGCACTGTGGGATTCACACCCGTCTCCTCTGCTTTAAAGGCCCATCTCTTCAACACATGAAGCTTACTACCTGCCTCATGAGGCTCTTGGAAGGCTTCAGTAAGCTAATCGTAAAATATTTAACCTGTGCCTACCATATAGTAAGCACTTGATAAATGTCAGCTATTATTATCCTATTTAATTTTGCCTGGGTCAACTTCCTCCAGTTATTCAGTCTCTGATCCTGTCAAAGCCAAGACAGAGAGGTTTTGTCAATGAGGCAAATACAACTTCAAGATGGAAAAGAACTGGTCATGTGTTTGACCACTCGGCCCATCCATACCCACCCACTCCCTCAACAGACTTCTGTGGAGTGCCACCGTGTCTGGAGCACTGGGGCAGCCCCGTGGGGAATGCAAAGATGAAGTGACATTGCTGTGCTCAGAGAACATCACCAGCTGGTCACGAACCCCACTGTGTGCCGGGCACTGTCTGTGCATCCTGAGCGCCGTGTGCACGTGTGCTCCTTTAGCCCTCACAACAGCCCTCTAAAGTGAGCACTGTTTGCTGTCCCCAGTGAGAAGCCGAGGCACAGAGGGGACACAGAGCTTGCTCTCCGTTACACAGCTTATAATCGCAGGGCTAGGACTCAACTCCAGGCTGTCCGACTCGGAGTCTGGGGCTCTTCCCCACTTGATACACACACTGCCTCCCCGAAGACCTGCCCACCAAGAACCACAGCAAGGACAGGCTACAATAGGGCGCAACAGGAACATAATACCGTGCAGTGCTCATGCGTGACTCGTGCTATCTCTACACCTAAAGGAGGCCCTGAGTCCTTTCACTACAAAACAATGTGTGTCGGCACACGGTAACAACCCAGAACCGACGTCATCCTGAAAACACTCATGTCCGCCACTCGGAAGGGCCATCTCCTCGGTAACTTAGCACATGCTGAGGGAAAGAGGCGAGCTAAGAATGTGGGCTTAGAGGTCAGACACCTGGGATTCAATGACAGGTCCTCCAGTGTGGCCTTTCTCTGTGCTTCAGTGCCCTGGTTGTATCGATTAAATGAGATAATTTATGTAAAGAGCTTAGTTCCAGTACCAGGCACTAAGAACTATATAAATAAAATAATAAATAAATAATCAAAATAGTTGATCTTCTAGTTAGTCCTGAGCCATATGGGAAGACACGAACAAGCAGATAATATCTGTGTATACAACCAAGAACAATGCTATCTACAGAATTTGAAATACACTGTGGATTCATTAAAATATCAATAGACATGAACTACTCCAACTCCAAATGTATTATAAACCTGTGTTTCAAAATGCTTAGGAATTTTTAAAGTCATCAGTTTTAAGCAGTAGGAACAGCTGCTAGGTATGTACTGAGGGCCTATCCTGTTTTTGGCCCTATAACAGGCACTTCACAGATGTTACTCGATCTTCAAAACCACTCAGAGGTTCATGAAATGATCCCAGTTTTGCAGATGAGGATTCTGAGCCTGGGGTTAAGTGATGGGCTCCATGTTGCATAACAATAAGCAGCAGAGACTGTGACTTAAAACGGAAAGACTCACCACTGAGGCCAGCAGGGAAGGACATAACCTCAGGGTCACACAGCTACTCCACAAAGCACTGCCTTGGCACCGATCAGAATTTCACTGAGTAACATTCAGTGAAATCCATCTCTCATCCCCAAGATATGCTTAGTCATGATATGTCCACCCATCAAAGTGACATGCTAGTACAAATCTCATTCTATCATCCAGTTTAGTCTTAATGTCCCTTGGAGACACTGCCAGGGAGGAGTAATTTACAAATTGCTATGGTTATTCAAAAGTGACTAGATTTCCACAACAAATTGGGACCTAGAGCTGGGACAATGGTGAAAGTGAAGTAACATCAATGTGTCACAAAGTAACAAAATATGTGCTTGGGTGAGAGTGGACAGAGAAGGAACATGTAAACCAAATATCCTTTTTGACTTTTGCTTAGAGCAAAGCATTCTTACCACAAATAGCAAATCTATGACTCTCACACTTCCTTATTCAGGGTTTTCTATTATGTCACCCATCCTCAAGAAAAAAAGAAGGCAGAATGAACATTCTCTGTGTAACTCCTAAGACATGAGTCTGCTTCTAATACTTGAATATAAACTCCACCCTGAAGGAAAAGTCCATGTTTTTGGTCACTACTATATCCTCAGCCAATACATGGTCAGGTGTCCAGGCCTTCAATAAATAAGGGTGGATGTTCCTACCCAGCACAATACAGAAATGTGGAAGAGAAAAGGTGTAAAGAGCCGCCTGCGGAAGGATGACTTACCGCATTCCAGCAGGCCTCAGCACCAAACTGCTCTTTGGAACCTAATAGCTACAGAAATGTGAGATTATGGGAGAATTTTTGTTTTGAATGAACACATAATACGCTTTGGGGGCACAAATGCCTCCCAACCCCTTTTGACTATTCATAATATTTGCCAATATTTTGAAATACTGGTCTAAAATATGCCTCCTAATTTGCTACTTCAGACATATGAATCACATATGCAAGAAGTCACTGCTAGCACGGTGCTAAATGAGGCCGACGCAAAGAAGACCAACGCTGGGCCAACTCTAATTTAATAGAGACACAGACAGACCATAAACAAATGATTACAATGCCATGCAATGAGAGCTTTCGGCAAAGCAGAACCAAGAGCTGGGTGTGCAGAGAAGGGGATAACTAACCCTGCGGCACATTTCAATCCCACGCTGCGAGCCAGAACCTTTCTCTCCCCACCGTCCTTTGCAATTTCCTGCCTGATCCTCCTTATTTTCTTTAAAGCTAAAAAGCAGCACAGTCCATCTATATACTAAATACTCAGTCACCATGCTCCTCAATTATCATCCCACCCCGACGAAAAGCTGCACGTTGCTCTAATGTATGCTAGTTAGATAGGAAGTTCTTAAATTAATGGTCAGCCACACTGTAATACTGGCTGCTAAAACTCACACACACAACTTGAGGGTTTAAGCTGTATCAGAGGTTTTTGGCCCTAGTATTTCCTCCAAAATCCATAGCTTTCTTTTAGCCAACTAAAATTATATTCAATATTCTGTCCAAACTCTTAATGATACAGGCTAAGTGAATGGTTTATCTAAAACCAGGACACCATTATGAGCAGTTTGTTTTATTAAACTATTTAAGTGCTATCCCTCTCCAAGAGAGATTTAAGGTAACATACAATAGAAGACATATTTTCACATATTTATACCTGGAAGGAACAGTCACAGATGTAAAGCCATGAAATTAAAAAAAAAAAAAGACGTTGATTTTCCAACTACCAGATAATGCTATTGGTGTGCTTGAACAAGAAAACGGTATCGAAAGTCCTGATAGTCAAAGCATAAAAGGGAAATGGGGCAGGATGCACAATTCTGGCCAAAGGAATAATATAAAGGGTTTTCCACCCTAAGGACTGAGAAACAGTCATCTTTTTTCACTATGGCGTGTACGATACGTGTAGAAATGCTGTCACGTGGTTTTGTTACATTTTTACTACATGAAATCTGTGAGCATATTAAAGTGTAGCAAAGGGAAGGTCTTCAGGGAGGCCCTGGTAATGTAGAAATAAATACTTTTGGTTTATACCAAGTTTAAAAGTACTAAGCAAGATGAATAAAAAACGTTTTGGGTGGGAAGGTATCACAGAGAAGTTGGTCCTCAAAAGGAGGCCTTCCAGGAAAGACCATTCGGATGTGGACTTTGCAGAAATAACCGAAGTAGAAGGCTTTCAGAATGCCAACAAGTTCACCACCCAGAGAGCTACCACCTCATCTGGCTGGAGCAGGCACGATTTACACATCAGCCCCCTTACTTGCAGATTGCTCTGTCACTTATCCCTGAAGACCCCGTGACCAGAAGAGGAGCAGCGATCCTAAAGTGTACTCAAGGCTTTATTTCGTATTTGAAAGGAACATACTCAGGCCACCTGTTCGTGCCTTAATCTCTTCTCAGCTTCTACTTTCCTTAACAGTAACAGCTCTTCTCTCTGGGTGCAGTGCCGCACTTTGAATATCTGGCTACCGTGATAAATTCCTCTATCCCTGTATTCCAAGTGGATCCTAGTCATTACAAAGAAACTTCTGGAGCCTTAAAAGACTAAATGAGAGATGGGAAAGAGGGCATAGAGACCGGTGGGCATGCTGACCTGTCTCCTTGCGCAAACCTGTGTGCCCCGCCCCCTTTTCATCCCCCACCCTGAAGCCCTCTCCTGAGAACAGCGTCCCCGCGGTGCTTGTGGCAGCGCGCAGAGCAAGTGCAGAGCTGCTGGCACGAAGCGTGACAGAACAGACCTGACCACCTGAAACTGCTGCCTCAAGTTCAGATCAGGCCAAGAACAAGCCTCAGAACCACCAACAGGACCAAAGGAGAGTACACTTAAGTTGAGGACACGGCACTTGATCCGAAACGAGAGTCTGCGCCCACTCAACAGCTTGAAAGAGCACTTCCCAATGCGGTAACAGCTCCGCTTTCCTCAGCGCCTGCTCGAAGGCTGCCCACTGCAGCAGCAGCTGTATTCTTCAGTAGCTTGACAGACCATTTTCTCGTGCCCTTTTTTTTAATACTAGCAACTTCCATCCTTTGAAACGTGTGCTGAAAAAGAAGAATCAGCAAATACTACTGCAAGCACAGTCTTTGATTTTCACTGCGAGATGAGCTTCGATCCAAGCCTTCTCCACAACGATGGACACAATGCTACCCCAATGATGCTTCAGCGGCACTGCGCGAAACTGGGGTTATTGGAAAACGGATTACCTCTTATGGGTTTATTCAGTCTTCAGAATGTCAAGCTAGATTTTCCTTCCACTCTTCACAGTATAATGCCAACCTGCAGGACTTAAAAGTTGGAGATGACATTGAATTTGAAGTATCATCTGACCAGCAGACGGGGAAACCCTTTGCTGTTAAACTGGTGAAAATAAAAGCGGAAACCTTCCCTGAAGAACGAATGAACGGACGAGTTAGGTGCGCTGTTCTCACTACCGGAGTGTAAATCTCCAGCTGCCCTTGGTCAGAGCCCAACAGGGAGTATATGCAACCAACATGAAGTGTTTTATCTGACTCGCCCCCAAAGACGTGGAAAGGAACGGTCATCTGGAAACCAGAGATAAAATAAACATACTAGTGTCATAACTTCCCAAAACATTACGCTATTGGAAAAGAAACACGCCGACTGCCAGGGAGTAGTCTGTGCCATGAAGGAGACGTCTGGCTCTATAGAAAGAGGTGATGTTGTAAAAGAGAGACTGTTACTACAGTGACTTTCAAGCCGTACAGCCTGGGGATATGTGCAATTCACAACCAAGGACGGAAATGGTAAAGAGGTTGCAGCAGGCGTCAGGCTATTGTCTCAAGGAACAGTCATGTTTGAAGATACCAGCACTGAACATTTTGAAGGAACTGTAACCAAAGTTATTACAAAAGTATCCAGTAAAAACCAGAATGACCCACTGCCAGGACACATGACAGTTCACTCTGTGATTCCTAAAGAACTTCCCTTTGGAGACAAAGATACAAAATCCTAGGTGGATCCCCATTGGAAAGCGATCAAGTTAGGTTTAATATTTCAATGGACCGATGTGATAAATTAGAACAAGCAACCAACACAGAAGTTCTATCAGATACACTTCGGTTCACTAATGAAGCCAGAGAAATGGGTGTAACTGCAGCCCTGAGAGACGGTCTTGGTTTCAAGTGTGTGGGTCATGACGCTCATTCTTCCACGACAGTGAAATCCTGGGCGGGAGCCAGTTCCGTCCATGTTGCAGATGAAGCGCGTTTCCTCTGCTTCCTGATACTCTCACTGCCCGAAGAAATCATGCTGTTACGACTACAAAACTTCCCAAAGGCAAGTTTTGTTCCAGGCCCATTCGGAGGACGGTTTTCTAGCTACTGTAGAAAAAGAAACCACTTTTTCCAATCCTAAAACCGCTAGCCCAGATAAAGGCAGAGTAAAGTGGGCTGAGGATCATTGCTCAGGGTCCTGAGTGAAACTGACTATTCCTTTTCGAGCCAAGGATGTGGATGGATCTACTTTTCCTCCAAGAGGGGACAAAGCTGAATTTAGCATTAGTGAAAAGCAGGCCTGGACAGCAGATTGCAATCTGTTTTAGGTCATAATTATAAAATCTCCAGGAGGCTCTTGGGGTATGTGGCGACTCTGAAGGATAATTTTGGACTTATTGAAATAGCCAATCATAATAAAGAAATCTTTTTCCATTACAGTGAGTTCGCTGCTGATGTTAAGAGCCTGGAATGAGAGGAGGACTTGGTCAAGTACAGCTTGTCCAAAGGCAAAGGAAACAAAGTCAGTGCTGAAAAGTCAACAAAACACAGCTGGTGAATGGCATTATTGAAGAGGCTGATCCTATCATCCACTCTGGTGACACCCCTTGAGGAGTACTGATTCAAGACAGACCGAGCACCGAGGAATGACTGAGATCGTGGAGGAAGGAAATATGAAACGCGAGATCTAGCCATCTGACATAGTTGGAATGGCCAACAAAAGGGATCGCCTGCAGAAAGGGAAGAGTGTCAATTCCAATTGTGTGTCCTGGGCCAAAATGCACAGACTATGGCCTACAACATCACACCTCTGCGTAGGGTCACTGTGGAGTGTGTAAAAGATCAGTTTAGCTTCATTAACTATGAAATAGGAGATAGCAAGATGCTCTTTTTCCATGTGAACTTAGTTCAGGATGGCGTGGAGCTACAGGCGGGAGAGGAGGTCGAATTCTCAGTGACTCTTAATCAGCGCACTGGCAAGTGCAGCGCGTGCAATGCCTGGCGACGCTGTGAGGCCCCCAGGCTGTTGCAGCTCCACGTCCTGAAGGCTGGTCGATCACTTGAAGGACATCACCCTGGATGATGCCAGTGCTCCTTGCCTATGGCTCTTCGTCGGCCAAGGGGGCCAGAAAACTCAGTGGGATTGGTGCAGAAGGGAAGAGCCTGCAGGCTGCACACTGGCCAACCATGTCCACAGAGCACATCGTTTATCCACTAGGATCAAGTTGGGGGATTCCAGTGAAGGGTTCTGAATATCTCCCTCTTTATCCCTCTTAAAGTCTAGAATAGGTATTCTATTGAGCTATTATGCCAGTTTTAACACCTTCTTCGTGTTATGTTTAAAAAATAAATGGATTTTAGAAAACCATTTTAAAATTATGCACAGTTGCAGCCTTGAAGTGGTGCCATATTAGTATCAATTTTAGGAGCTTTATTTGGTGCACTTAATGCAATTGGTAATTGCAAAATCCACTTTGCCTGTGTAAGTGAAAAATACAGACTGTTACCTTGTTGGCCCTATGAAATTCTGCACTTGATATTTAGTATATATTCTACTTTCATTCCTTCTGGCAAGATATTCTACTTTAGCACTCAGCTGCACTCCTTTCTTTTTCTTTTCTTTTCTTTAATTTTCCTTATCATTGTGCAATTCTGAAGACCATATGAGGGTAGACTATATTAAAAATTCCAAAAATTTGTAGAGGCAAATCTTGTCACAGTCCACTTAATTGAAGTTTGGTTTTATTTTAATGAAAATTATCTTCCAGACCCAGTTGGGGCACATGCCTAGGTTGCGGGCCAGGTCCCCAGTGAGGGCCATGTGAGAGGCAACCATACATTGTTCTTTCTCCCTCCCTTCTCCTCTCTCTGAAAATAAATAAATAAAATCTTAAATGAAAAAAAAAAATTATCTTCCAGAGTAGTCTCCTCATCCCCGGGATGGGGGGAGGGCAGTTAATTTACCACAATTAGTATGTGTGCTGCACGATTTCATGCAAATGAGGTGGGCCAGCCTTGTGATACTTTAAATGTGTTTGAACAAATTTAAAAAAAGACAAATGTACAAATTTGTTACTGCTTAGATCACTACAGCTTCTAGGACCCAGTTTCTTTTACTGATTTAAAACAAAACAAAAGTAATTTGAAAGTTGTGCCTGAAATGAATCTTGTTTTTTTTTTTTATAAGTAGCCACCTGGTCCCTTGTTCTGTAAAATACAGGCACTTGACCCTTTGTGTAGCTTCTGTTCAGCTTCTGTTCAGAGAAACAGATCGGCCTGGTTTCATGGCTCTCATCTTGAACTTGCTACATATAGGGCCCTGGCCAGTGGACAGAAGGCTTTGACTAAGATGATGGGTCAGCTCAGGAGGTGTAAGGAATGTGCTTTTATCTTCCCCACTGTCGTTTGAGGTTTTGATCTTCTCTGGGTAAAGAGGCCATTTATCTTTGCAAATACAAAACAGTTTTTGCTTTCTCCATTTTCTGCTAATGGTGAAGAATGGAAGCAAATAAAGTTTTACCGATTTTTAAGACACACCACACACACAAGAATAATGCCCCATTGAGTATATGCTGAGAAATGCTGCTACAAAGTATTTTCTTAAAACAATATCTAAATTCTTAATGGGCTGATTCATTGATACCGCTCTGTGGCTTACCTTGGAGAATCAGAAGACTACCATGGACTAAGCCTTCAGCTGGAAGCCTGACTCCTCTGCAAGCCAGCTCTAGTACCTAGGAAGCACTCACATCTCTGATTCCGCCACTTTGGGGCAAGGAAACCAAGTCCAGGCTTAGTGGGTGCTCCTTAGGCATTCAAGAGACCTAAGTATGTGGTGTTAAAGTAGGGAATTTCTGAGGGAGAATTTCTAACTAGGCAAATGTAGCTCGTGGTGATGTAGTAGACATAGTTTTTATACATTTAACTATGTTGATATCCTTTCTTTTCGTCCACCATTTAATTGACTCAATTCCTCCCCCTACCCACATTCATTCCTTATAATCAGAAACTTCATTTCGTCTGTGCTAGTGACCAACTAATTCAGGTGTAGCAGGGGTGTCAAACTCATTTTCACCATGGGCCACATCAGCCTCGAGGTTGCCTTCAAAAGGTCGAATGTAATTTTAGAACTGTATAAATGTAACTACTCCTTAACTAGGGGCAAGGAGCTCGGTGCTGCCGCCGGGTGGAAACAAGGTGCCGGGCCGGATAAAACAAGGTAGAGGGCCGGATTCGGCCAGCGGGCCTTGTGTTTGCCACCTGTGGTATAAAGGACTAATAGCTCCTTGGAACTACCAGGAATATTTGAATTTAAAAACGATTAAATATTGAAATATGTGGATAAAAGTTTGGCAAAGCACCTTTTATTAGATCATGTTTTTACTTATTGTATTAAACTCTTTGTTTTAATTACCAAAATAATTACATATGTTTACATTAAACATTGCAAGTGTTAAAGCCCTTAGAAAGAATCCAGGTTCTTCGAATTCTACCACTTAAAAATAACTGAAGGGAACATTTTGATAAGTAGCCTTTCCAGGTTTTTCCCATGTTACATAGTTTCATTATTGAAATGTTAACCTTATAAATTCTATTATAGCCTATTTTCATATGTTTTCGTCCCACGTCAGTATACTTCTTTGTCACGGTCACACAACATTCCATTATACAGATGAAGGATAATGCGTCCATCCATCCCCCTCTGGGAGGCCATCTGGGTTGCTTCCAGTGCTTAGTTTCAAACCATGCTCACTAAGCATCCTCAGAGCTAAATCTCTGAACACAGCGCTTATCATTTCCTTAGAAATTACTCCCAGAAATAGGCTCACTGAGTCAAAGGATCGACACATTGTTCTCATTTAGTCACTGGAGGCTTTGTAGGCAAAACAAGCCTCTGAATTTTCCCACTCTGTTCCTGTTGCATTTACCGTTGCTCTCATTATTATCTTGTTTTCAAGATACTCAAATTCTATAGTCCACTGGACAACTTTGGTTCAATAAGCTATCTGGCTTGGCATAACATCTGAGCCCTTTAAAACAAGGTCTGAGGTCATCCTGTCTGTTAACCCTTTCATGTTTTTAAATTTTTATCCGTCTGTCATTTCTCCGGTATCTCTTAACTGAATGCCTGATGTGAGTCACCCAATATTCTAGGACCTGTACTCACTGTATCTAATCTGTAGTTTAAACCTGCTTTTCTCCCCACTCCCAGCAACTTTCTAATCCACAAGCAAAGTAACTCCAGAAAGTTCGGAAGCTCAGAACAAGTACCCCCAGGTCTCAAACCCTCCTCCTACTGCGAAGGACGTCGATGCCGCAGCATTTCTCGGGGCATACGCTGTGGGACACCTTTTTTGTGAGAAGGCTCACCTGGAGCAGCGTTGGCGATAAAGCGCTGGGTCCTCTTCCCCCATCCCTCTCGTGATGTAACACTTAATCCATTAATGTCTGTGGTGTGGAGGCGTCAGTGAGACACCAGGCAGCAGCATCTGTTAAAGCCAGTCTTTCCTGAGCAGGACAGCAGCGCAGCTCAGGATCATTTTCTGGACCATAACTCTCGTCCACGTGGTACCATCAGGATGGGTGAGGCTGCAGAGCCGCGTCTGAGAAGAGCGGTAGCTTCACAGTCAGAGCACCACTGCCATCCAGGAAGGTGGCTGAGACCACCGATTTTCCAGGCACATAATAGAGCTCATACTGCGTCTACTAAGTCACTCACATTCAGTACATATTAAATGCTGGACTACTGTTAGGTAAGCACTGGACACAATGCAGACAAACCCAAAGAGCTTTGATATTTCTCGTGGAGGTGCCATTAACATTCTGGAAAGGATAATCCTTCACTGGGTGGGACTGTCCCAAGGACAGAGGGTCATTTAGTATTCTATACCCTCAGGACATTAAATGCTAATATACACACCCCCTCGCCACCATTGCAACCACCACAAATGTCCTCACAGGTTTCTCTGCGCCAGTGTGTGGGGGGGGTGCCACCACCCCACATTGAGAACCTCTGTTTTTACTTGTTGAGGTGGAATTCGCACTCAGGAAATGACAGAAAATAATATTAATCCAGCTATGGAATTGTGCAGTGCAGCTATAAGGAACACAAAGGATCAAAGGAGATCAAGGCAGCTGACAGCACAGTACAAGCTTTGATGTGAACAGGAAATGGAGACCTGTAGCCTCTCTCAGGAGTCCTGCCACGGTTAAAAAGTGCTGTGAAGTGCTTTCTCTTCAGACATCCTGGATTTCCTTGCTTTAAGCTGATTATGTGAACTAATACCAGTAAAGCACATCCTACGCACTTGGCAATGCCAACTTTTAAAAATGCTGTTGTTGTTTCTGCCTTCCTGTTCAGGACAAATTTTCTCCTTGCACCCTGGGTACCCAGGGAGGGCGGGAAAGCAGGGAGAGTCTTGGTGAAGGTGAAGGGCGCTGCAGCCTGGCCTGCTGGGCTGTCACAGAGAGCTACATCGGAAGCACCACCCGTTCACCGCAGGACTGCTGACCTTCACTCGACCCTGAGGAGACCAGAACCTGGTTCCTTTCTGCCCTGTCAGCTGTGGTCAAAGGGCCATTGTTCCTGGAGAACCAGTGTGTTTAAGTCTCTGGGAACAATGGCCCTTGTTGATCTACTGTGCTCCCACTGAATAAAGTCACTGACTGTTTTCAACCTTGGCTACAGTCAGTGTCTGTGCCCTCTACTGGGCAGCGGTGGTGGGGATATGTCTTCTGATGCCATCGTTACACTCAGGTGAGGCCGAAAAGGCCAGTGAGTGAGCATCTTTTATAGATCCTGTTCATAGCTCACAGTATGTGAGCTATTATATGGGCGTGGCTCTCAAACTTCTGGAGCTTACTTAAAATGCAAAGAGCTTCTTTAAAATGCAGATTTCCAGGCCTCGAAAAGTCCGACTCAGTTCCTGTCGGGGCAGGAACCTGTCTGGGACTTCACCAACTGCAGGTGTTTCTGGCACAAGCGATCCAGGGGCACAGTTTTGAAAGACTGCCACAGAATAAGCGTAAACTAAACGAAACGCTAGCATCTTCTTGACATTTTATATCCTACCTCCTTGAAATGTGTTCTTCCCTAGGAAAATAAAAACTAAACATCAAGCCAATACAGAAACAAGAGAACGACTTAATTATGAAAGAAAAATGGAGCCCTGTTGTAAGGCTCACATACAGATACGGTCAGCCTGCAAATAAAATGTCTATGTATGTGCACATGCAAAGAATTCACATTTCAGTTGCCATGTAAGAGTGGCCGATGACAAGAAGAGTATTTGTTATATCAAAGCACATTAAACATAACTATACACCTTACATTTGGATAAGCTTCACTAATTTTTCAACATTTCTTACTTAATCCTCACGAAAGAAAACCTTACCATCTGATCACTTGTAGCAGACTGGTGTTCAAACTAAGGCATTAAGAGGTTCACACAACATGTCTAAAGGCCGCGACAAGAAGCTAAGCATCCGGAATGCTACACAGTTTTCTGCTAGATTAAAAATGGCAAATAGGTTTCATGCCACATGCCAACTCAGACAGACCAGGAGAGCAGCGAGAGCCGCCCGCAGCGCCGTGCTGGGACAGCCGCCCCGGAAGGGAGTGGAGGCGGAGCAGCAGTGTCTGCCGCGAGCGCGGTGAGAACAGTGGCAGCGTCTGCGCAGACGTATACTAGACGTGCCGCCTCGCAGAGTATCCAGAAGCACTGAAAGTATTTATGAATATCACTACTTTCATTCCTTCACTCAACAAACACAATGCAGTGTCTACTATACGCCCGGCACTACGCTAGGTGAGAGGGACGTACCTACCGATGGAGTGTAAGCACTACCGATGGGATCAAGGTCACACAGCAAGGCAGCCTCTCACCCAAGGCTTTACCTGACAAAACCGTATCTAAGGGGAGAACTGAAAAAAAAAAGAGCAGAAGTCAACAAAATTTTTAAAAGGAAGGAGGAAAGTGGAAGTAGATGCTGTTTCTGAGAAACTGAAACCAAACCACCATGGCTGGCTCACGGAGAGGGACGGGCAGGCAATGGCCAGGTGGTGAGGGACTTTGAGGCTGTGAGATTGTGATTTCAATTTAAGATCATGGGAAGTTAGGGAAAAGCTGGGTGATGCAGGTTCGTTTGTTTTCATTTTGGTTTTTTGAGGGGAGAGGGTGTGAATGACCAGATTTGAGTTTCGTAAAGAGAATGGAAGAGTCGCAGTGAGCATAGAAAGCAGCTGCAGTCCCCCGGTGACCAGACCAGCACGGCGGCAGGGAGATGGGGAGCACTGGTGGACTTGAGGTAACTTTGGAGGTAGAATCTACAGTGACTTGGTTTGGCAAAGCGTATAGAGGGTGACAGAAACACCGGAGACCAAGATGCAGCTCAGATGAAGTACTTAGGACACACTCAAGTGGCAACTCTGCAAGGTAGCAGGGCCAACCAGGACTGGAGACCATAAGAAAAGGTTAAGATTTGAAAATCTGGGGATCGCAGGAATGGAAGATGATAGGACCAAAAACATTCTTCCTATATCCTCTGCTTTCCAATCTAATTAAACTTTATAATAGTTACACTGTCACATTTGTGAAGGCTTATTCCAGCAGAGACATTATCATCGACGTCTCTGATTTTCTAAATTACAGCACTTATTGCAATTTTTACCTCTCATAACAATTCAAGCAACTAAAAAACTCCTATTGAAAATTTTGTTGATTTAGCACTTTACTGCCTTGTTAAGTATGGCACATCAACATAACTTCATCTTTCTTTAGAAATGTAATATCTGACATTAACTCTACCACCAGAACTCTGCATGCATGACAATCTCAAGCCCTCCCTGAAGGTCCCCGACTGTGTGAACAGAGAACACCTAGCGTGGCTTGCTGTGTCATCTGTCATCCTCCAAGTGCCCAGGGCTGTTGTCAGTTGCCCCACTTGGAGACAAGACCAGAGATGGGGTCAAGGTCATTGAAACTGTAATAAAGATGCTGGCGCCTGGCTGAGCTAAACCACTCTGGGAGGTTTGGGGGCGGGGTTCTCGGTGGGGGAGGCTTGTTTCAAATACAGTTAAAAGAAGTAGAGTAGAGTCTTCAAAACTCAGACGCGAACCAAACTGTAGAACTCATCCATCTCAAAAAAAAAGGACTTTGATTCCTGGAGCTGATGTTTTCTTTTCTGCTCCAAAGCACATCTCCTAGGACGAAGGCACTAAAATTGGCAGTTATTTCACTTCAAGAGAGTTTCTGATTCTTTCCTGCCAACAGGTTTTAATAGGAAAAGCTCAAGATGCTGTCATCCGCCTTTGCCTAAAACCTCCCTGGCAAAAATTGTCATTTTTCTTCTTACAATCCTCTCACAGCCAACACCACTAAACACCAGACTCTCGAGGCTCAGCTTTGAAGTCCCAGCAACCACATCAGACCTTGTGGGAAAGAAAGCCAGGGGTAACCCTATGACTTCCACTCTTCATTCTTCAAAGACCTGTATGGCATACAAGAGGAGTATGTAAACAAAATTCCCCAGGTTCTTGAAAATAGCCGGAAGTACATTTATAATTCTCCTTAAAAATATTTTTAAAAATTCAAACAGATCTGACGTGCACATGTGTTTATTTACAAGTCACCGTTTTGAAGTGTGGCCATTCATTTAATTCTTAGACATCTGTCTAAGGACAGATTATTAACGATTACCTAGAGATTAAAGTAAAGGAAAAAAACTAGAATTTCTATGATACCACCAATCCAAGCTTAGAGCAGAAAATATGCATACTTGTCCGTTAAAAAAAGAGAGGTCAGGAGAGTGAGGAGTTGTGAATAACCTGAGCCAAAGCAAAAGCAAAGTGCCATAAAGAAAAGCTTGGGAGAAAACAGACACTCTCTATATATGTAACACATGAAATGCATAAGGGTATCTATTACACATAATATGTATAGTATATGTATGTTATATATATTATATAAAATATAGAAAGCTTTATGTTATCTTTAAAGCATGTTTATTATAGTGATATGCAAGGTCTGTCCGGAAAAGTGCAGCCATTGATAACACAATGAGAATGACTTGTGCAACATGGATGTAGCCCGGCAGCCAGGGAGGGTGGACTGGAATGCCCATGCATGAACGGTCCGCGGGGGTGGTGGACACTGACGAGTGAGCATGTGCACTGTGTGGCCATTGCATTCAGAATGACTGAGCAAGTAGAACAACGAATCTGCATCAGATTTTGCATTAAGCTTTAACATTCCTCCACAGAAACTATTCGGATGATTCGGAAGGCTCCAGCTATGGGCAACTGGTGATTGGCAGCCTCATCACAATGCACCAGCTCACGCATTACATCTTGTGCAGAGTTTTTTTAGTGAAACATCAAATCACCCAGGGGACTCAGCCACCCTACAGCTGTGGTGCCCCAAGACTTCCAGCTTTTCCCAAAACTAAAATCACCTCTGAAAGGAAAGAGATTTCAGACCATCGATGAAATTCAGGAAAACACGATGGGGCAGCTGATGGAGATTAGGAGAACTGTGTGAGGTCCCAAGGTGCCTACTTTGAAGGAGACTGATGCATCATTGTCCTGTGTACAATGTTTCTTGTCTCTTGCATCTTCTTCAATAAATGTCTCTACTTTTCATATTACATGGCTGGGTAGCTTCTGGACAGACCTTGCGTATTATTCAGAAAGTCCCAATGTTTCTTTGTTAATTGGTTTTTATTTTTCAGGAACCATTCATGCAGGTTTTTTGGTTATTATAATGTAATGACAATTTCAAAAAAAAAGAAAAGCATTTTTTAATCTCCCAGCTTTTATTGTTTTTAACATGCCTGCTTTTTAGACCAAAGGCAGGAAGGCATCACCGTTTAGACCTGGACTACTTCCCTCACTCAACAGTGTCTGTATGGCACTACCAGGGCGACTGTAACAAGCGACATTAGGCAGCCACGTCCGATCTGCCACAGCCCAGACAGCACGGGAATGGTGTCAGCACCCAGAGTGTCTTGGAGACCAAGTGTTGACTTTCTGCAGAGCAGTGAACATTTCAGGACAAACTTAGATTTTTCCATTACATTATGCTCAGCTGGAAAAACTGACTCTGTAGCAAGACTGGCAACTTGACTTAGGAGTGACTCTGAAGTCGGAGGCTGATTTGCACACCACTTGCAGTCGTGGGAGGAGAGGAGGGCAGCAGGGGCGGGGGCAGTGCACTTCAGCGCGGCCACACAGCCCCCGGACGAGTTCTTTTAAAAAGCCAGGGTGAGTACATAAGCCTGTCATACATCTGGTTGTCAAAAATTATCAACCATTAGAACAAAAGGGTTGGGGGTAAAAAATAAATCTGCAAGTAAGGCAGAGAATGATCCCACTAATTGTAGGGAAAAGGAGTTTCTGGAGGGACTGTGACCCAAGTTCAAGTGAACCCCTGAAACAAAGTGTGACTGACGTTCCACTTATGGCGGAGGCAGGGTTAATAATGGGCTTTCGAGAGGAAAATAACCAGGCATGGAACAGTGGCTGCAGCAGGAAGTAGATATGAACTATCAACTCCCCAAGTCCAAGACCCAAAATAACCTGCGTGTTGAAAGCAAGAATTCAACCTAGTTTGGCCTGATGACTATGTTTGAGGGTAAACTTTACAGGTAGTTTTTAAACCAAAACATTTTTTCACTTGACTTAATTCCAAATATCTTTTAGCTTAAGAAAGGGAGGGAGGGAAACAGAAAGAGAAAGGGAGGGAGGGAAGAATGAAGAGAGAGAAAGAGAGAGAAAGGAGAGAGGGAGGGAGGGAGGAGAGACAGAAAGAAAGAATTCAAACCTCATTTACTCGAGTGACAGAAAATTGGCCCCTAAAGGAGCCATTTAAAGAATGTAGTCACACAGCTTTCAGAGGTAATCCCAGGGGAGGCACCCTTAAAACATCCAGTATGGGCAGCTCTATTAAAATCAGTATTTTCCATGAGAGAACCTTCTGAGGAAGAAAATACTCCTCTGGATGTGTACGTTCTGATACATTTGCTTCTCAAATGTCTGCTATACTCACACACGCTCACATGACTTGTAGGGATTTAATAACAACAACAGTGTCAGGTAACAGTTTTTGAATGTGAGGAGTGTCTGAAGTGCTTTGCCATTAATCTTCAAAACGACTCTGAAGATAGGTGCTTTATTGTCCTCATTTCACAGGTGAGGAAACCGAAGCCCAGAAAGGTGAATTAAGTGCCCGGGCCGCACAGCGAGGCGTGGGGGGAGATGAACCAGAGCCTACTCTGGCAAAGACCATCACTCTAAACAAGCCAGTTCTGTACCTACATATCCAAGTGCTCTAGTAACCATGACAACGATCTTGCTCCAGTGAAGGAAAGTGGGTTTAAAGGGTTTCTTCACTTCATTGGCCTTCTTTCCCTCTCAAAGACAGATTTTTCAGCTGCAACTAAGTTTCCTTTTTGCTCACATTCAGTTTTTCCTTAATAAAAATTTAAATCAAAAGCTTTTGCTGAAAAGCCCAGAGGAACAATGTATCAGGTCTAACTTCAAAGTCCAAGGAACAGGAAACAGATCCTTTGTACAACAATCAACTGAAACGCCATCTTGCAGTTTCAGAAGGCGACATGCTTTGAAGATGTGAAAGAAACACGGAAACACGGAAAACAGACACAGGGTCGGGGCTGATGCCAGGCGCGCTCGCAGCGCTCATCTGGTTCTGCATAAGCTTGGCCCAAACACGCCATGAACCCGAGGCAGCCGGACACGCTACAAACACCTTCTCATTTGCAAACGTGAAAAGTGTGCCATTTATTCCACTGATGTGTTCAATCTATTGAAACCACCTGCATCTTCGACTTGTCGATGGGAAATAATTTGGTTAAGTTATGCATAGTTTCTGCCTGAAAGCGAGGAAAAAGAGAAGCAAAATGAACTCGGGCTTGGCTGTTGTCACTCTAAGGAGAAAAGGGCAGCCTATGTGCAATATCAACAAAATCAAGAAAAGGGGACGTGACTAGCTTTGAGGACGAGGCAGCTATTTCACCGAAGCACGTGTAGAACTGCAGTAAGCTACCTCCACAGGAGAAGCTTTGTGATATTAAAGGGATCTCACAGCTCCCACCCCCACCCCCGTCCCTGGCACACTTGAAATTCCTAGCATTAGAGGAGAAGAGAAAATGGCCAACCTCAACAGTGCTTTTAAAAATGTCTTCTCGCCCTGGCTGGCGTAGCTCAGTGGATTGAGCTCGGGCTGCGAACCAAAGGGTCGCTGGTTCCATTCCTAGTCAGGGCACATGCCTGGGTTGCAGGCCACGTGAGAGGCAACCGCATATTGACGTTTCTCTCCCTTTCTCCTTCCCTTCCCCTCTCTCTAAAAATAAATAAATAAAACCTCCCTGCAGGTTTCTATAGGCATTCAAAAAGGTATTGGTGTGTGTCCCCTGGTTGGAAACATGGGAGAAGCCCAAATAATTCCCTGTCTCTTGGTTCTGCTTCAGAAAAGGTTTGCTTGGGGGGAAAAAACCACTCTGTAGCAAAAAACAGAAGGCATAGCCACTGCAGTAAACCCTATGGAGACTGAGGTTTTTATAAGCAGATTTAACAAGAGACTCTGCTTAGAACACATGGCACTTGCTTTGCATCCTTTATACCACCTAAGCAAGAACCTCATACGGTAGATATTTTTATCCTCACTTTACAGATTAAAATAACTTGAATTTCTCTTTAATGAAATGTTGTTTCCACCCCAAAGTAGGTATCGCTGTTCAGAGGGACTTGCCAGTGGACACACAGCTGAGAACCCTCTGGTTTGCTGAATCAATTCACTCCCCCTTAAAGGAGACTGATGTGAAAACAAGGCACAGGAGGACCGTGCACCGTTTCCACTGAACCAGACACACGGAGAGATCACGGTGTTTGACACCAGCTGAATTTGGTGCAGGAATAGGACTCTGCTTCAGAATCTGTGATACGTGTGAGAGGGAAAGTCTTTAAAAGTCCAGGTCATACCACTAATAGGTGAATATGCCTCCCTTTTTATAACGCATGGAGATTAAAGTATAGTAGCATGTATCTCCTGGTTATATGCAAAAGAAACGACAAGTTCAAAATGCCAGCAACCAAAGAAAAACAAGGAAGTGGTCCCAGAATTTTTTTTTTTCCACACAAACTTGGCTCAGTGAGGGTCTATGAGAGCCATCAATTATCTTAGTGATACCACAACTTTTCAAATGAAACCACCACCAACAAAGGATGAAGCAGGAACTTCAACAGGAAGTCATTCTGAAATTGAATGGAGACAGCCTATGAGAACCAAATCAAAAATTCATTCCATAACCTGGATTGTGTGACATTCCAGCTAGGTGGAGCTCAAGTTCACCTTTGACTCTTCCCCAAGAAAAGGAGACCATACACATTAGGAATCACACACCAAGGCAGAACATATTTTGACCTGTATTTTTTATTGTTTGTGAGCAAACAGATTCCTTAATCACTAATTCCTCTCTATTTTCCCATTATGAAAAAACCTACCATGTGCAAAAATCTTTGATGAGCTAATAATGGTCCTTTGAGGGTCCCGCCTTTCCTTGCTATTTCTCCGGGCACACACTATCTAATCTGTGCCAAGCTGACAAACTAATTATCCTAGAGCACTGGTTTTATCAGCTTTTACACACCATCCTGCCAAACACAGAGTCAGAAAGATTTGGCCTGGTTTCCAAGTCCAACACATCTGGCCCTTATCTGATTTCCTACCCCCTTCCTTTCCCAGTCCTCCACCCCTGCCAGACTCATGTACTGCTTCACCCTGAACACTATTCTCCTCGACTAACAAAGGCACCGTGAGCACGCTCCCACCTGAGATGCTCATCACCTCGGGAGGCCATATACCGTACCACTCAGGCTGGCCGCGTACTTCTCCAACCCCTCCTCCTCGGCCTCTTTAGACAACTTTTACCTCTGCCCAACCCTTAAAGGGACACCCCTTTCCCAGGATCCAGGCCCTATTCCCTTGTTCATCCAAGGGCTAGGAGTTTTTGAGGGAGAGAAGGAGGCAGCCCTGTCTAAGCCAGAAATTTCATATATCTTTGGCCATGGATCCTTGGAAAATTGGCTGATTCTATGGCTGAGGCAGGAAATATACAAGATGAGCCTGACTATTCTGTAGGATCGGAAAGAGTCACAAATGTGCGTACCTGTGCATGCACACACCAACAGCAACAAGGAGCGTGTCAAAGGGCCCAGGAGCCAGTTGAAAGAGCTCCCAATACAAGCAACAAACTAAACAAAGCGGTGTGAGATTATAAGCAAAACCATCAATTAAACAGTCATGAATCCATGCTGATATAACTGAATGAATGAATGACGGAGAGTATACAAATCTGTGCAGAGAAGAATTCAAAATAATTTATGTAGATATTCCACTCTCAAGAAGGTGGAGTGTTAACTCCCTACTCCCCATGTGTGGGCTGTATAGTGACTTCCTTCCAAAAAGTAGAGTATGGAAAAGGAGGGAAAAAAGTACATTCATAGTGGAGAAACTTGACAATGATCAAGGTCAGTATCAACAGTGCTAAGTCATGTTCACACTATATGTGGCAGATGTGGTGAAAATGATGCTTCATTCCTGAGGCCTTCCCCAAAGAAACCTGTAACCCCAATCTAATCACGAAAACAACATCAGCCAATTCCCAAGGGACACTCTACCAAAGACCTGACTCCTCAAAACTACCAAGGTCATCAAAGATAAGTAATGTCTGAGAAACAGCCATAGTCTAAGAATCTAAGGAGACATGATGTAATTTGGCATACTGGATGGGATCCTGAAACAGAAAAGGGATGTTAGGTAAAAACCAAGGAAATATGAATAAAATATGGGTTAACAATAATCTATCAATATTGGGTCATTAGTTATGACAAAGGTACCACACTAATGTCAGATGTTAACAGCAGGGAAAACCGGAAATATAGAAGTTTCTGTACTACCTTCGTATTTTTTCTCTAAATCTAAAACTATTCTAAAATCAAATGTTTATTTAAAAAAGTATCCTTGGCTCTTCTATCTCCCTTACGCCACACCCAGGCTGTAGTCCAAAATATCTCTGTTCCCTCCTCCCCCATTTCCTGGGCCACTGCCCCCTCCTCGTCTTTGTCCTCCCCAGTCCGTCCTCCATGCAGTGGCCAGAGTAAGCTTTCTAACACACAGATGCGAGCATGCGACCTTCCTGATCGACCTTCAGCGGCTCCTCCTTAGGTCAGGGTTGCCAAACTTTTTATACAGAGATTCGAATAGCGTGTATATTTAAGCCTACTCTGCCATTAAAGCACCGAAACTGCCATGTATAATAAATAAATAAGTAAATGTGGCTATGTTCAAATAAAACTTTACTTATAAAAACAGGCAGAGGACTGGATTTGGCCCACAGGCCATACACAGTATACCAACCCCTGGCCTAGAACACCAAGTCCAGACTCTTTAGACTGACTCTCAAGGCCTAATCTACAGCACCCTTGAACTTTCTCTCGAGGTGAGCTCTCCTTCTTTTGGCTAAGTTATTTGCTCCTACATGGACAAGCTTCCTGTTCCCCCTCACTTAGAGTAGTTAGGGCCCTGCCTCTGTGAAGTGTCTTCAGTTCATTTCATGTCACAATAATTCTCCCTTATCGTAACTCACAGTATATCTGGACCTCTATAACTCATCTGACACAACATCAGCTAAAATGTTAAAAAGCATCAGATATTATCATTTAATTTTGTGTATTTGTCTTTGTTTTGTTCTTTCCAATCAATTCCAAGTATGTTTCAGTTAATAAGTAATACAACGCGAGTTAAGACATATATTCCATGCCTTCAAAAGACGAGCAGGTAATAAGTAACTGAGCTAGTACATCCTAAGGCATGCTCTGAGAACTTCAAGACATGTTCAGAGACACAGCCTTCAAAATGAAGTGTTTTATAATCAACTAAGTCTGAGGAATTCTGGGTTCAACTTCAACTAAGTAAGGCAGGTTTCTTTGTCACAGGAATTTTCAAAGCCTTCATTGTACATTGTGAATTTCCTTAAAGAGGAATACGCTATTCAGTAACTCTCAAATAATTGCGGGCATGGAATTTTTTCACATTTTTAGCATCTGTGTCCTGCAGAACAGTTAGGGAATTGTTGAAATTAAGCATCAGTTAAGAAATTGTTGAAATTAAGCATACTCCTACAAGGTGTACCAAAAGTTCTAGTTCTTTCTATTTTTCATTGTGGTAGGCTGAATAATAGTCCCCCGAAAGATATCCATGTCCTAAACCCTGGAGTCTGTGAATATTATATTATATGGCAAAAAAAAAAAAAAAAGAGAGAGAGAGAGAGGATTTTTCAAGTATGATTGAGTTTAGGATCTTGAGATGAGATAGAAAAATTATCAGGATGGGCCCTCGCTGCAATCAAAGGTATCCTTATGAAAGGGAGGCAGAGGGTGATCTGATAAAAGGCGAAAGAAAAGGCAATGTGACCTTGGAAGCAGGGACTGCAACAATGCAGCCAGGAGCCACGAGCCACGGCACGGTGGCAGCCAAGGAGCAGAGGCAAGGAGCTGCTCTCCCAGAACCGCCAGCCCCAACCACACCTTGATTTCAGCCCAGGGAAACTGATTTTGGCGTTTTGGCCTCCAGAACTGAAAGAAAATAAATTTATGTTGTTTACGTCACCAAGTTTGTGGTACTTTGTTACAGCAGCCACGGGAAACTAATACAGCCACAATACCAGTCACGGCGCAGTGCTTTCTGCTGGCATTAAATATTCTGAAATGAAGTCAAATTAGCCTTTTCCACAGTTAGGCCACAATTAGCCTTGACTAGTGAGATTTTGTCATCTACTTAAGGGAAACAGTGTAAGTCCATGGTTAGGACCCTCAAGCTAGGCTAACCCACCTGATTTCAAACGCGGATTCAACCATTACAAGTTAGTTGCATGACATTGCTCAAGGTATTTATCTTCTTTGTGACTTAGTTGCCTCATCTGTAAAATTTAGCTATATCCATAGAGTTGCTTTGTGGATTAGATGAAATCATGTGTAAAAGCATTTAGTTCCTGATATACAATAAGCACTCAGTAAATCAAAACTACTGTTACATTATAGCATTATGGCTATCTAGAGGGGAAAAATATCCACTTTCACCCCAAGATAAATCTCATATTCTTTTATTCTCAGTTTCACGAACTACACATCTTTACCCAATTTCTAGTTCAGGATATTCAAATGATCTCAACAAGGTAAGGCAGATAGAGAAGCTCATGCTTGCCTCTCTGAGTCACAGCTTTTCAGTATGTGACTTGATTAATAATGACAGGTAACAGCTCTAAGACATGTGCTTAATGTCATGTATTAAATTCATGTTGCTCAGAAAAGGTCTAAAGCTACTCATCTCGTATGGGTTTTCTGCATTAGTTAGGTCAAAGTGCCAGCAAAGGACTATTTTCTTAATTATTAAGCAGCTGATGCTCCATTTGTTAGTCCTTATCTTAATGTTTGGTTATGCTCAGAGCAACCTATGAAAATATTCTGATAGGTCCCAATACAGGAATGGCACAGGCACCGGAAATCAGCAAAGGAGACAACGGGTCTTGGTACCGTGCACCGGGCACATCTGCCATCTCTTGGTCTCTCCCCATCTACCACTGTTCTCCACGAACAACCTCAGTGCCACTTGCTGCCACCTCCACAGCGTAGTCAGCCTACATGGGTAATTAACGAGGTACCATCCAACATAACCAATCATAAATATTGGGTCACCATTGGCTCACAAGGTGTTAGAAATCCAGAGCTTTGATTCCTAAAGCCTTTAAGAGACTTCTACTAAAATGGAGGTATCCTTAGGAAAGTTAGCATTTTAATTCTTTATTAGGACTCAGTAGTGTAAAAGAGTCAAAGGTAGGGCTGACGTACAAAGGTAGAAAGATTCTGAAAAAGGATATGGGAAAAAGCATACTATTTTCGCTATTCTCTTGGGTGCCACGATCAAGAATTCTAAAGACAGCTGTGGCTCTGGTAACCTAATCTACAGATTGTCTAGAATCCTGGTGACGTAGGATATGCCACAAAGACTGGCATTTGCATGAGATTCCAGAAGATACCATGAGAAATATGATCCAGATCTCCCTAGGACATTGGAACTAGGAACCTCCAACAAAAGTTTTAAAAAAAGACCACCTCAACTTCCGGGGGGCTGGCCCAAGTAGACAGAGTACCCACAAATAGAGCATAAGAAGCAGATGCCAGATGGACAGAGATCTCCCTCAGTGCGGCAAGAGTCACAACCACAAGTGTTGCCAGGTCATTTAAGGCAAGGATGAAAAAAGAGTGACATCAATACAACCAGGTTTCCCACCCCACCCGACCCCTAAGTGCCAGTGCGAGTCAATCTGCCTTGTGAGGAGCAGCCAAGAAGCGACAGCTAAGGCCAGGAGGGGACTAGGACTGAAAGAACTTGCAAGGTCTTGAACCATCCTCGGAGCACACAGAGAAAAGCAGGGACTTGGCAAGGAGCACACACACTAGGGGTTTCAAAGCACAGCTGGTGGGAGCTCAGAATCTCTATTTACAGCGATTACTAAACTGTGGGCTGTACAACCACAGGCAACTGAGAGCCTTAGAGGCACAAGTCACACTAACAAGTTATGGTAGAAACTACCTCAATCAAGGGACTGTGGAAGAAAACAAAAATAAGTCAGACCTCTGGCCACAATCAAGAAATAGAGAGAAAACCACTCCCTCGGCAGTTAACAAATGGACGCACAATCACACCACACGTGTGCCCTAAACACACTCGGCCAAGCTCTCCTGGTCTGTCCATCAGAGAAAGACCATGCAGGGACACACCAAAACCTCACTAAGACCTGCTAATTCAGAAAAGCAAGCTGAAACTTACGAGAAGTTTAAATGTTAGGGATTTTAAGAACCTCCTTTGTTTTTCAATTTTAAAACCGAGGTTGAAAACCGAAATGCTAATGGAGCAAGACATGGAGGGCAAATGGTTCAGAAGCCCACCTGCAGGAAAAACCAGGAGATGCATGCCTCATCCAAAGGGACAGCGCCTCTCCGCCCAAGCCAATGTCTCCATGGGGAGGGTGGGACAGCAGCTGGCCACGGCTGACACCTGAGATGGCTCAGGGGCTGCACCCAGCAGAGCCCATTCAGAGAATCACAAGCCATCGACTCTCTGGTTTCTTTTTCTTTTAAGGTAAAAGTCAAAGGAATTAATAAAATTTAGTTCCAAGGAATATAAATTAAGAAGTGAAAAGTCCTTCCCTGCTACTCCCCCAATTGTTAACACATTAGATCACTATGTATCCTTCTTTTTCTAGACACACAAGATGTTCTACAAGTCGCTTTTTTCACTCAACAATATGTCATGGACATCCTTCCACGCCCGTACATTCAGATCAACTGCATTCTTCTTACCGAGCCCGGAGTTAGAACGCCGAATTTCAGTGCTGGGAGACAGCCAAGGAGCCTCGAGGCCAATCCCTTCCACTTCACAGATGGGGTCCCCAGAAGTCCTGGATGCCTCTAACCCCACAGAAAAGAAGCCAGCTCCCCACCCCCAACATGGGGCCACACCAGCAGGTGTCACCAGCATCTCTCCAGCATCTTTGCTTTCCAAAAAAAGCCAAGCAAAAAGGCAAAGCTTCCTACATATTAGGCGAGAAGCAAGAAGAGAGATACAATTATCTTAGAGTAATGATTGTGATCAGTTGAAGAACCTCACATCCATCAACTTTAGTTTTTTAATTAGCAAATATCTAGAATCATTCAAATGCAGCCAAGTTACGAAATCAGAATTCACTTAGCAGTCACAGTCTATTTCCAAAACATACTGAACTGAGATTTTCAAAAAGTTCACATCCTCCCAACTCGAAGCCTTAAAGAAACAGGGCAGGACCTGGCTCACAAACAAGCTGGGCACCCCCGCCAGCTGGCAGGTGCCCGAGCCCAGGCCTCCTGGGTCGGGTCAGGGCTGTACTGGTGGGATGAAGGATGCGGTCAAGGTCCCAGCTCCAAAGACCATCCTTACTGAGGGAACATTTATTAAAGGAAGAACTATGAACTTCATATTCAAAATATTGATTCTGTTAGTGATGCAAGGTACTGCAAAGCTAATTAAGTATTCAGACCTTCAGAAACTCCAGTCCAGCTCCCAGATATAGAAAAAGTTCTCTATCTAAAGATATAAATCCCTGGAGGCCAGAGCCTCCCTGTGTGGCTACCTTTCAAAACATTTTAGGAAACTTGACCTCAAATTAAAATGAGCATTTCAGCAGGGGTTACTTAGAGCCGGTGAGAAACTCTAGTTCAGATAAACACAAACTGCAGAAATAAGTTATTCTCACATCCTGTTAACACAATTTCCTTTGTAAAAGAAATGCTTAGGGCTTTTTTTTTTTCTGGTATTCTTTATCTTAACTGAACGGAAAGATCATCTACCTACTGCCTCACTAGACACTGGGAATATTACAGATTGCTCTCCTTTCCCCTCTCTTCCACTCCCAAATGAGATCCGTCAGGAACACAGGTGAGCCACCCTGTCTCTGGACCCCCTTTTCCTCTCCAATTCCTGGATTTAGGTTCTTCTTACCAAACCTCAGAGAGACCGTGGTAATAGCCTCCTAATTCATCCTCTGCCACCAATCTTTCACCTCTCCCACTTGTTCCCTACAAAGTCATCTTGAAAATTCACTCAATCAACAAATATTTACAGAACCCTGCCATTCAGCAGGCACTGTACCAGGCACTGAGGTTAGAGCAGGATGCACCATTAAGTCTTTGCCCACAGAACCTCCTCAAGATGGTGTCAGATAAGTGATCAGTGCCATGGAGAAAAAGAAAGCAGATAGGGGGACACGGAGTGCTTGGAGGACAGGTTAGTTTAGCTAAGTGGTCAGCAAACGTTTCATTCCAGAGGAGACATGTGAGCATGTCCTAGAGGAAAGGGAAGGGACAAACACGCCAGTGGAAGAGTACTCCCGGTGGAGACGGCAGCAGGTGCATCACAGGAGCACGTGCCTGGTGTGTCTGTGGACAACAAGGAGGCCAGAGTGGCGGAGCAGAGGGAGCAGAGGGCGCAGAGGGAGCAGGGGAGAGTCCTCAGAGGTGCGATCGGAGAGGGCAGACGCTCCGGGCGGTGCAGCAAACAACAACTGGGAGATCGTTTGTAGTAAAATGGGAAGGAACTCCTTACCAGAATTTCTTGGGAAATTTATAGTTCTTTATAATACTGGAGGAAAAAAGAAGTCAAGAAATAGGAGGAAGCCCTGGCAAGGTACCTCAGTTGGTTAAAGTGTCGTCCAGATAAGCCGAGGTTGTGGGTTCGACTCCAGGTCAGGGCACATACACGAATCAACCAATGAATGCTTAAATAAGTGGAACAACGAATCGATGTCTCTTCTCTCCCTCTCTCTTTCTCTCCCTCCTCCCCTCCCCCACTCCCTCTTCCTCTCTCTCTCTCTCTCTCAAATCAATAAGTTAAAAAAAAAACAGAAATAGGAGGAAAGTATTATAATTCTCTTGCTTGCTTAGTGATGAACACAGAATTAACTGACATCAAGTTATATTGATAAAGAATTAACTGACACCTCCTGCAAGAGCAGGAGGTGCTGACATACAGGAGCGATGGGTAAGGCCAACACTTTTGAGACTTGAGCCAGAAGCATGTAGAAGCAGAGCTGCCCCAATCCACTCAGTCTGCTTATAGCTCTTACCATGTTCTAAGTGCAAGTCTGTGGTCCTGTCTGCTGCCAATGCTGAGTGGATCTTGCATTAAAGTTAATATAAATAGGCCATGCATGGTATGTTTTATACAAATCCTGGTTCTATGGAGTGCTGTTAATCTTGCTATAGGTTCCAAATCTTGATGTTATTCGAACACTACCAGAAAATGCTCAAAAGCATTTTCCAGTGTTTGAATATGCAGTATAGGGTACTAAACTTAGTATTTATTTATTAAACAATTTGTTAGATGTCCATAATAATGAGTAAAGAGTAATAAGAATGCTGAAAGTATTTTAAGAAAGATAAAGTAATCAATTAGCTTTTTACTAGATGTTTTAAATGTTGTAAAATGTTTAATAAAAAGAAAAAATTTAAAGGAAAACATGCTTTAACAGAATGAATGCAAAGTAAAGATGTAAATGTTGAAGAAATCAGAACTTGATCTAAAATCTGGACTAGCAAAAAAAAAAAAATCAACTGCAACTGCAAAACCAAATCAAAGCAACCAGAAAATAATTCCATTGTTATAAAAGAAAGTGAGTTTATATGGGCTTAGGGAACCCAAATGTTTTATAACAAGCAGTAAGCATGCCTGCCCTTTGTTCAAGAAACACTCTATCATCCAAGGTTACTGACTGTACAAACAAGGGAAATCAGTGCCTCTGCTCACAAGAGAAACCCGTGGGGAACTGCTTCCCAGCTTCAGGTAGGTTAGCCACAGAGAAAGAGACAGAGGGAGAGAGTAGAACTTGGTAAACATTAGGGTTATAGAGGTAACTAACATAGACTTACAACTGCCAGGCAGTATTACAGCCAACTAACTTACACTTAATCATATAATGATTGTTTGAATTGCAGACACCAAAAGAGACAGGTACTGTTATTACCTCCTCCCATCTTAAAAATGAAGAAAGAGGCACAGAGAAATCAAGCTGCTTGTCACACAGCTACTAAGCAATGGAGCCTGATTTAAACCTGGATCCTGGCTCTAGGTCTATGCTAGTAACCACTACACTTTCCTGCCTCTATGCTTCTTCAACTGGACCCTATTGTAATTGTAACTGCAGTGTGGTTGGCAACTTCCTGTGCTGAATGGTTCAATGTACTGTAACTAACATCATTATCCTCCTCCTCATTATTATGATTACTGTTTATCTGCTTATTTTTTTTAATTATAAGGACATTTAAAGGCATACACAAGCTTCTAGTTCCATGTGCTGAATCTAATTCCCAGACTGGAAAGTTCCTGCCATAAAAAATAAGTTACTCCTGGCTGTTTAAATTGCATGCCTGAAATATCCCAGTTAAGCAACTTGGAATGAGCTAAACACCACCATGAAAAATGGCATTTGGCATCTCTCCTGATTAATTGAGAACTGGATTCTGTCAGTGTTTAAGGACATGACATTTCAAGGCCTTGGACCTAATATTCACCACATTAGTGTAAGTCCATGTTGGTCTGGAAGCTATTGAGGACTGCCTTGCAACAATCCATTCAGACAACCTGGAAAAGAGAATTCTGACTGGAAATAGACTATGATGCTAAGGGAAACTGGTTAACATGGGCCCTGGCTGGTGTCACTCAGTGGACTGAGTGCCGGCCTGCGAATCTAAGAGTCACTGGTTCGATTCCCAGTCAGGGCATATGCCTGGGTTGTGGGCCAGGTCCCCAGTAGGGGGCGCATAAGAGGCAACCACACATTGATGATTCTCTCCTTCTCTTTCTCCCTCCTTTCCCCTCTCTCTAAAACACAATAAATAAATAAAATCTTAAAGAAAAAGAAACTGGTTAACATGCCACAGGGTACACATCATATATCAAAGACCTGTTACTATAACTACAAATGTTAGACAAGGAAGACCATAAGTGTTGTTGTACTGGCCATAATCTTTTATGTTAACTTGTTCTGTTTCTTTAAGCAATGTCAGTTTCCAAACCACCAACCATGCAGCCCGCAGGTCACCCTCATCCAGCTGCCAGAGGTACAACCAGAACTGTCATTCCCAGTCATCTGCAATCACTCATCTTCTGTGTTGCTGCCACATCTGCTGTCCTGCCCACAAAGGCAGTCACATGCAATGGACACCCTGCCTGATTCTGGAGTGAAGGGGAAAATGGTAAAGGATCAAATACAGCTATGTTGGCCCAATCTCTGAATATGGAAGATCTATCAGATGTATTAGAATTAAACCCCTTTTACTAGTAAGGAAACTGAACCCTAAAGAAGTAACTTGTCCAAGGTCATTTAGGTCTGTCTGAGTGCAAACTAATACCCCATACTCACTGTTTACTATCAATAGAGTTTTAGTAGGTTGTCTCAACTGTCCTGAGCCTGCCCAAAGGCCACGGAAGTATTCTCACCAGCAGAGAAGGATGAAGCTTCTCATCTAGTGAGCTGTGGGGAGATACCCACATGACGGAGTGGGTGTTTCCTAGTCATGCAGGACACAAGGGTACCTTCAGCGATGTCCTATCACTTAGAAGTTTCTAAAAACAAAATCCACTCTCTCCTATGTACAACTATAAGGAATTTCAAGCCAACTATATAAACAGGAGGAAGCATCTGACACCTCTTCCTTAAACACAGGAAAGACGGCAGAAAGGAAAAAAGCCGGTATAAATAGCTCAGCAAGAATGTGGTTTCTTAGCAGGAACTTTTACAATTTTTCATTTGGTTGGTACATATACATATATTCATACATATATATATTTATACAGATGGATGCCTGTGCATTGTTTAATGTATTTTCTTACTGATTCCAGCAGTACAACTGCTAGGTCTTAATGCCAGGCACTGACAAGGAGAGGAGAGAATATTATCAATAACAAGTACAAGTTGGGCCAGTGGAGTGAGGTTTCCCCACACACTCCTGGCGGCCCGACCCCAACCCTTAGACACGCGATCATTTTAGTGAATTTCCTTCCACTTTTCATGTCGTGTTTTCACACAGTTGTGCGCAAGGTCCACATATACTTTCTGGGTCCTGCCACAGTTTTCCTGACAGTCATTTTTAAAGGCTGCGGTGCTTGCCAGGAAACCACAGTCCTGCTGCGTCTGTTAATCTTTTTGTGTTATAATCACACCTTGTTAGTCAAGAATAATTTCTGCGCACAGAGGCTACGCAGAGCTTCAAACATTTTAGTGATTACACTGGGCAGATATAAACTTGTAAATCCATAGTTTAAGAACTAGTTAACTGGTATAGTGAGTAGAAATAAAATAAAACCAAGAGTTAAAAGGTCTGGTTCCTGAACCTTGAACTATTGATAATGACCTCAGGCAAATCAAAATTTCTCTGAGTCTGTTTTTTCGCCTGTGATGTGACATGCGAGTGTTTACTGCATGCTGGATACTACTAGTCAAGCATTTGGCATATCGTTAGGATCCCATAACAACCCTTCGAAGTAGGTATCACTACCCTCATCTGACAGCTGAAGAAACTAAGGCACAAGGTTATGGAGCTAGCTAGCCAGCATCAACTGGCCGGGCAAGAGCAGGACACAGGCCGCCTGAGTCCAGAACTCGCTGCCAGACTAGATGACTTCTGGGTTTCCTTCCGGCTGACATTTCAGGAGTGAGCTGTGCTTAGTTGGTCACACATATGTCAGTTTTTTGTAGTTATTTAATAC
This sequence comes from Micronycteris hirsuta, assembly GCA_004026765.1. Classification (NCBI taxonomy): domain Eukaryota; kingdom Metazoa; phylum Chordata; class Mammalia; order Chiroptera; family Phyllostomidae; genus Micronycteris; species Micronycteris hirsuta. The sequence goes on from PVJI01000607.1 coordinate 108,706, forward strand.
CCTTAACAAGTAACAAATTCTTTATCTTCAAACACTGAAAAATTTAAAACAGTTATCCAACACTTTGACTTTAGACACTGACTTTAATGAAAGGTCACCCTAGAAAGAACAAGAAATCTATGCAGCACTTCGAATGCTTCTTGACAATTCCACTTTTTCTTGATGTAGGAAGAACTAAATTATTAGCTAAATTGAAAGGCTGAAGCATGCAAAATGAAAAACCTTTTTGCTTTTGCAATAAATGAGACTGGAAATATAACTACAACCCGTTTCAAGGCTCACTAGCTCGTCTCTCTGCTCACTAATATTTCCGATGGGCCTCTCCCCACTGAGGACTCAAAGTTTACCTGCTCGCTACTCCCCAACCAGACAAAGCGAGGAGGGAGAGACTGCAGTGACATCCTCCAGCCACCAGGGAGCATGTCTCATCTGGGTTCAGAACATTTCACAAAAGACGTGACTTAAAATTTGAGACTCTTGCAACGACAGTGTGAATCGCCACCCCTCCGCCCACCAGTTTACCTGTATTTCTCTTTTTCGGATCAACACATAAGTCTAAGACCCAGCTCTTCCCTTCTTTCTTCTTTCCGGTCCCAGTCTCTCCCTAATCCAACTAACCCCCACCCAAACAAATGAATGAAACTGCCACTTTCTGTTCTGCTTGTCTGCTTAGTTTATTTTTTAGATTCAATTGTTGATAGTTGTGAATTTATTGCCACTTTAATGTTCATAGTTTTGATCTTCTTCTTTTTCTTAGATAAGTTCCTTTAACATTTCATGTAATGATGAACTCCTCTAGCTTTACCTTGTCTGGGAAGCACATTATCTGCCCTTCCGTTCTAAAAGATAACTTTGCTGGATAGAGTAATCCTGGATGTAAGTCCTTGCTTTTCATTGCTTTGAATACTTCTTGCCAGTCCCTTCTAGCCTGCAAAGATTTTTTTTTTGAGAAATCAGCTGACAGTCTTATGGGAACTCCTTTGTAAGTAACTCTCTGCTTTTCAGAAACAGAATCAATAATATGGAGATCATTTGTAGGGTTATCAGTTGGGAGGGGGAAACAGGAGAATGGGGAAAAGGATGCAGGGGTTAAGAAGTACAAATTGGGCCCTGGCTGATGTGGCTCAGTGGATTGAGCGCCAGCCTGCAAACCAAAGGGTCACTGGTTCGATTCCTAGTCAGTACACATGCCTGGGTTGCAGGCCAGGTCCCCAGTTGGGGGTGCACGAGAGGCAACAACACATTGAAGTTTCTCTCCCTGTCTTTCTCCCTCCCTTCCCCTCTCTCTAAATAAATAAATAAAATATTTGAAAAAAAGAAGTACAAATTGTAGGTATAGAATAGACAGGAGGATGTTAAGAACAGTATAGGAAATGGAGTAGCTAAAGAATTTATATGCATGACCCATGGACATGAACTAAGGAGGAGGATTGCCAAATGGAATTGAGGGTAGTGAGTGGAGGGGCGCAAAGGGAAAAAAATTGGGAAAACTGTAATAAGCATAATCAATAAAACATATTTTTTAAAAAAGAAGCTAACACTTTCTAAATCAAAGATTCTAAGACTCTGCTGTACACAAAAGTCAAGGTGCCTGGTTAAAATGAAGATTCCAGCCTCTACCCATAGATTATGGTTCAGTGGGTCTGATATTGAGTTCAGGAACCTACATTTCTGACTAACACTCCCTCCATATACACCTGCCAGGGCACACACATGCATGCACACACACTCACACACTCCCTCCATATACCTGCCGGGGCACACACATGCATGCATGCATGCACACTCACACACCACCACCACCACCCTGTACCCCTCCCATTTACACTGGTAAATCATGCTCTGAAAAACAATGTTGCAGAAGCTGCAAGAGCAAAGTTACATCTCTTTAAAATCACAGCCAAAACGCTGTCTCCATACTGTCCAGGAACAGGGTGGGGGGTTTGCTCTACATGTTCCCCTTCCCTATGCATCTGTCCATGATTCCTGATGCTCCACCTTCAAAACAGATTCAGATCTGGTCACTGCTGTGACCCTTACTAGGTGGGCTCTTGCACGCCCTGGCAAAAGAAGACCTCACTGGCAAAGTTCCTGGCAGCTTCAGCAACTCATTCATTCACAGCATCAACTGTCTCCCTTAAGAGCATCAGAATAATTTCACTTAGGAACTGTAAGCAGCTCAGCAGATGCTAGCTTCCCATTAGGCACTCTGGGGCATCTAAGAGCAGGTGGTAGGCCACGGTGGGCCACCTGGGCCTCGTGATCGGCCCCTGATTTTCACAGCTTTTGAACCCATCATCCTCTGGACAGATGGGAGGCTGGCCTTGCTCCCAGGCTGTGCCTACAGGAAGGGCATTCTGCACACACAAGCCAGCCGTCTTGTGGCTGCTAAATAAAACAATGCCGACAGGCTGCTAACTCAATTAAAACAATGTATTACACCACAGTTAAAAAGAACTTCTCTAAAACACCATGATTCTGAAAACAAGTTAAATCCTATTATATAAGAGACTCTTCTTAAGGAGCTCGTTTCCTATGCAATCAGTCCCATAGTGACTGGGGTTTAAGTTACAAGGATCCACAGGTGTAGGGTTTCTAATTACACTTGTGTATGCTTCGGAACGAAGGAACTGACAACCTACCTCCCAGTGCCAAAAGCAGCACAGATGACAGTTCCCAGGGCTCTCGGGTCAGCCCTCACACAACACCTCGCCAAGGAAAGTACTATAGGAGGCTGGAGGAGGTGGGCCTGAAAGAGAAGCAGGCACCACCTAGGGTCATGAGACACCAGGCCCCAGGCCAAGCACAGTAACTTGTCATTCAGCCTGACGTTAAACTGCAAGAGCAACACCCTTGCACACAAACATGTTCCTGTTCCAGTCTCATAAGCAAGAACTTGAAGGATTTACAACTTGGGAGACTGCAAGTTATAGCACTGGACCCCTGAACAGGACACAGAGTCTCACCCAGGTGGGAAGGATTTGGCAAAGTGCAAAACAGAAAACACATGCTAAAGGAAGTGACTAGTGTATGCCAGGATTGCGGTTACCTTCGGGGGAAAGCGAGTGAGTCATGACTGGGGAGGGCACAGGGCAGCTTCTAGAGCGCTAGAAAACTTCTACTTGCTGGCCTGGACGGTGGTAACTTGTGTTCACACTGTGATCATCAATTTGACTTTACTGCAAGACTACTGCTCTAGGTCTTAGGATCACACCTCCCCAACAGCCACTGGTCTTATCAGCCCACAAGCACGGGAGACAATCAGAACTTAGTAAATGTTCCCACTTGAGGCCACACACTTAGCAGCAGACTCACTTGTCTAGAGCTCTCAAAATTCTACAACTCGAATGCAGTGCCAGCCAATATGGTACTTTATGAGCAAGAAAGAACACATGAGAATGACCCACAGTTAATGGATTACAATAAAATAAGGTCTGACCCACTGCAAAAGTGTCATAGAGCATAAGAACAAGACAAGGGCAGATAAGCAGATTCTTTGAAAAGGCCACTTCATGTAGGATGTGCCCTGAGCCATGTGTCTTTCTTCTGTTTTCAGCTGGCTGCAGCTTTTGCCTGTTCCCTGGGACCCACTCTCCCCAGCCCTGTATTATCAGTATTTAATAAGAATGTTGGGGGAAGGGTTAGCATAAGCTACTTTCTTCTTCTCCTAGATGGACTTACAAGATTTCTTTACCCTCTAAACTTTCCCTTTGTCAACTTTTTATTAAATAAGCAAGGTGTTTATATATTGGTGGCTACCCTTTTCTTCCCTCTAACATGTGTGAAAGGGGCAGAAATGGTCTTACTCAATTCAGCTCAGTAGCCCTGGGCTTAGTACAGTGCCTGAAACCCCTTGTATACAAGAGATATTTGCACAAAGCAATAAAATCAATCATTTTCTAAAAATTATGCTGTCAGAAGATTCTCATACAAAACCGCATGCGTCCAAACCCATCTATACTGACACTGAGGAGCTCCCTGCTGCTGCAAAGCAGATTGCACTGCACTCCGCATCAGGGCAGCGCTGACTTCCCCGTCTGCTCGGAATAGAAAGGATCGGCACGCTTCAGGCTGAAGACTGGGACAGGGTTTTTAAATGCTGACATTTATGTAACATGAAAGGTACATTTGGACAAGAAGTAATAAAGGGCACGAGTCTGGGAATCAGGTACAAATGGGTTAAAATCCCCCGTACCATTAAAAATGACAAGTGACTTGTGACAAGTGACTTTAGCCTCTCCGAACCTACATTCAGCTACAAGGTGCCAAGTTCTAGGAATGACCTGGCATCTGACTCCTTTGCCTCTAGTCGGCTCCAGTGCTTCCAGTCGTCTTCCTCTAGGAGTGATTTAAAAGTTAACACAGAGGGGTGCCCAGCATCTGTGTGTCCTATGTGGGGGTAGCCTCCTCAGGGGGCGAGCACTGGTGGGAGGGGAGCCCGTTCGTGGTTTCCTGCGGTGCTGCCACCCAGCGTGTGCACAGGTCACCAAGGCTCAGACAATCGGATGCCCCCACCCAGGACACAAGTAACACAAGGAGACAGGGACAGAGAAAAACGCTGCTGAGTGGCATGGAGATATCCACATCCAGGGCCTGGCTGGAGCCGGCAGGGCCATCGTCACTGGGGTGTCCACAGCATGGCGCTGGCTCCCTGGCCCTATGGTACAGCCTTCGCTGTGGTTCTAGCAACCTAGCTTCCTTTGGTAACTGCTGGATATTCTTTCAATACGTGTTTTTCCTGCTTAAGTTCTTACTGGCAAACAAGAACACACGGACAGAGTGGGAAAATTCTGACAACCTTTGGCTTTCAGAAGCGCAAGGGAATGACAAAAATAAAACATCAAAAGAAGCCAAACCCGAGAAGCAGTGGCTTAGAAAATGAGCCCGAGCAAAGATGCACAGTGAAAAATGGTTTGCAGTGAGTCTGCCCTCCTCTTTTTTTTTTTTTTTTTATCTGAACCTCTATGTAGCTCCTTCATTTTTGAAAACAGATGCTTTCTCTATCGCTTGACACAGTACAGGACACCACAACCAGGAAGCACACTGATGTTCTTTGTTCTATCCCGTTGACACTATTTTCTGTTCTCAAATTCTCTTGGATTCTTATAAACTGGCAGTTTATGGGTTACTAAACTCCTCAGCATTCAGTTCAGTTTAACACATCTTTATGTTAAATGCCTCTGTGCTAGGCATTTATAACTAAAACCACAGCAAATGGAGACATTTCAATTCAAATTCAACTGGACATTTTGTAATTAATGCTTGAAATTTTCATTTTTTAACAGTGAAACACCAAGATCGTTATTGTGTGAGCATTTGGGGTTATACACAATATACTCTAGTGGAGCAAAACCGAAAGGTTTCACAGTCGTTATCTACACGTCAAATGCAAACCACAGGCAGCTTTGGTCTGACCCGCAGGACACTGGTGTCGTTTCAGGTTTTCAGTTACATAAACTGTAAATTTCTATGAAAACTGGAAAATCTGCCCCTCTACCCCCAACCTGGGCCACCATCTGGCAACGCGGAGTGAGTTCCAGCCGCATCTGCTCCTGTTAGAAGCAGCACACGCCCTTTGGTGCGTCACAGGGCCCGGCCTCCGCTGTTACTTGCTGTTCAACTCACTTCCCCAGTGTATGTTACCTGCCTGGCCCCAAGAGCCACTCGAGTTTGGGATCCTTGTTTATATACATACATCACAAAGTAGGCTTTTAAAAAATAGGAACACACACCTAACTCAAATGCTTCAAAATTTCTTTTTTCCATGAGGAAAAAGGGGGAGAAAATATTCTTTCCCACTACAACCAAACATTCCCTGGTTTTTAGACTTTCCAGAAATATTAAATTTATAAACTACTCTATCTCTTATTTCATCGCTATATTTGGTACTTAGTTGTCTGTTTTTAGGAAATGACGAAACGGTGCACCTCCCCGTTTTATTCACGTCACTACCTTTCAGGTGTTGGGGGGAGGGGTGAAAACATTTGCCAGAAGCAGATAGAATAAGAACCTCACAATTTTTTAAACCTTTTGCCTTGACCATACATTTCTAAAATATATCAAATTTACTATTTTTATGAGCAAAAGCATCTGGTACTATAAGAAAAATACTTTTAAACAGCTACATATATACATTTCTGTATCTTTCAAATTTCCTTTTCCTTCCATTAAAAAGAGGCAGATGAAATATACCATACTTTTTGCTCTTACACAGCACCAAATAGAGCTTGAAGAAATCACCACTCAATAATGCTTGGTGAATGCTCGACTACTTGAATGAAGAAACGAATGAACAAAGGAACGGATCTACGAAAGGAGAGAATAACATTATTTCTGAGTCACAGGGACCATGAGGGTCCCTTGCTGTCTACCCTCCAGCGGGTCAGCTGTCTGGCTTCCTTTGTTTTACTATCTCCAAGCCCACACCATCGAACTCCCATCGCTTCCATCAACTCATAATTCCTGGCCTCATCTTCCTAAACCTTTATCGAAAGTAAAAGTGGTCTAAAAAAAAACACGCACACAAATTTATACTTGACTACTTTTCCTCTATGTAAATAAGGAAAAACAATTTAGAGTGCACTGAAATGGCATTTTATTTATTTGTTTGTTTATTTATTTCAAGGGGAAGGGAGGAAGAAAGAGAGGGAGAGGAACACTGATGTGAGAGAGAAGCATTGGTCGGCTGCCCCTGTGCCCAGATGGGCACCAAAACTGCAACCCAGGTGTGTGCCCTGACGGGGAATCAAACCAGCGACATTTCATTCTGCAAGGTAATGCCCAAAAAACTGAGCCACACCGGCCAGGGATGAAGTGGTATTTCTTTATTTCTTTGTTGTGGAGAGCAGGACCAATAAAACGGCATGGGTCCAGTCAAGACAGGATAAAGTATATAAAGCAAAATGGTGTCACTCACGTCAACCAAGATGGCTGCCACTTAGCGGTGACACTTTGGTTCAAGAAGGAAACTACCTAAGTCAGAGCAGACACATCTCCTAAGATATCTGTGCATACTGCCAGAACAGATGTGCCTGTGGAACAGGAACACCCACAGATAAGCTCCTGGGGAAATTTACTCCTTGCTATCAGGAGTCCCAAGACACTTATCAGGGACCCAGAGAGGTGGAGTACAGGACCATCAAGGCTGTAACTGAAGAAGCCTTCGGACCGCTGCTGAGACAGCCAACCTCCACACAACAGAGTGCTGCTCCACGCCACGCTGATGTCTCTTAGCATCAGCTGCCAGAGGCTCTACCTACTCCGCTGGATCACGACTGTACCTCTCCAACCCATGAGACCAGCTCTTCACACTGTGCAAGGCAGAATCTCGCCCCTGGACTCACCATGCCACAGGGTTCTTCCTTGCAAGATGCTGATAGCTCCCTTGCCTACCCCATGTTGTCTGCCAGACCCACTGACTGAGACTCTGGGACTCAAGTTATATCCTTCCTAGATTGTTACAGTGTGGGTAGGATATTAATCTATCAAGCTAGAACACCTTGAGTGACCTGAGTTCCTTAAAAGCTGAGTGAATAGCATAGTTACTGTGTGTGACTCTTATCTATTCCTTGGCGCTGGTCGCTCTGCAGGCAGCCTGTGGAGCAGTTGCCTGGCTGACTTATAGGAAAGACTGTAATGCAACCCCTTCTCAAGGAACTGTTTAGGGAACAGTCTCCAGGGGTGCTCATGACATTTGCCCAAAAGAAGTGAGGGCTATAAGTTCTGGGCCTATAGATGTAGTAAATGGTGTGAATTGGAAGTTAAGTTTCTTTGGAAGGGATTAACAGTAATGTTGAGGGCAACCTGACAGCAGAAAAAGCACGAATTTTGGACTTGATGGTTTTTTGTAGCTGGGAGGCAACAGACGTGGTAGTTAAAGTGTGTACTTTGGAGTCAAACGGATCCGGCATCGATGCTAGCTGACTCGCCACTGCTATGTGATCTGGACAGGTAGCAGAACCTCCCAGAGTCTTCATCTCCCTTCCAAAAAAGCTGGAGGGGTCCCCATTGTAGGAGGCGAGTGGGAAAGCCTGCACGAGGCCCCAGGCGGTGACCACACTAATGTGCCACAACAGCAGCAAAGACAGCTAATCTTCTCCACAGCTCTTTTTCAAAGTCTTCTCCTGACCTCGGAATTGATGGTTACTGGTTACACCGCCTTCCCCACCAGGGTAAAGGTGCCATAAAAACAGACGGAAAACTTTTCCAGGCTTCCTGGCTTCTCATTGCCAGAACGAAGTCCAGGAACAATGGAAGGTACTGTTTTGGTAGTTTTTATTATTTGAACCAGTCTTGTAGAAAAAAGTCACACAACAAATACCTCGTAGCCTTGGTCTCTCAATAGCAAAAGTAGTAAAGGACGAGAGAGAGCTCGATTATATAAAATCATTGAGCTTAACAGAAACCCTTTTCCAGTTAATTTGTTACTAAGCCTCAGGTTAATCTTTAAAATGCTAACGATTCAAAGGAAATGGGCATTCCTTGTGGACTTCAGCTATTCTGAACATATTTTTTTTTAATAATCCTGAAAAAAATCAGCATAATCTGGACCCTTAAAAGTGTAGGTAAGGCCATTGCATCACACATGAAATTGTTTTAGAAAGTGTGAATAAAGACCGATGCGTGAGCTGAGAGGTGTGCTCGAGGTCCACATGCCGCTGCTCAGTACCTGCAACTCGCAACTAGGACCCTAATAATAGCACTGCACTGGAGGCCCTGCGATTCTCTGCTATTTCAGAAAAGGGTAGAAGAAAGAGCTTCTGCCCCATCCTTGTGGACAAGCTAACTGCCAAAACAGTCTTTGCCTCTGGCAAGAATTTCATCAAGTCCAACTGCAAACACCAGTTCTCTCTTGTTGACCAAGGCTCTGATCAAATTACTGACAAGAAGAAGAAAAAAACTAATGGCTGCCTAATAAATTCAGTTTGTTTTATGAGCAAATCCCTTCTCCCTTAATATCCATGGAGGAACAAGGAAACCTAAAAAGGTAAAAAGATTAAGAAACACATCTTTATGAGGCCACTTTGCCAGTGCCCAGGCAGCCTCCATTCCCTGTCCCCAAGAAAGGTCGTGTCCATTTAAATAGTTAAGATGTTAAGAGAACACGGTGAACGTGAAGAAAAGGCAAAGGCTTAGGGGTTAGAAGGATAAGAATTAAGAAAAGCAAAGTAGAACCTGGGTGCCATTCAACAAAGCCTGGTCGTCCCTCAGCGATCACCACCACACACGCGAGGGTGGCGCACAGAGGCACAGTTCAGGGCCCAGCCTAGCGCAATACCGGAGGGTAAGTACAGCATCATAATATGTGAGTATGATAATAACACCTTCCGTGCGCTGAGCTCTTACTATGTGCCAGGTACTGTACTAAGCACCATACATATATGGTGCACATGTATGTGTGCACAGATAGATAACACAGATATAAATATCTACGTGTAAACACAGATGAAATATTTACATGTATATATACCGATGTATATTAAATCTCATTTAATCCTTAAAATAACCCTGAAGCAAACAATATGTCCATTTTACATATGAGAAAACTAAGGTTTAGAAGATGAAGTTACTTTCCCCTGGTCATAGCCAAGAAGCCAGAATTTACACCCAGATCTATTTTGTCTGATTCAGAACTTTGGCCCGTACATGACATGTCACCAAAGGTTCTAACAATAGCCACACAGAAAAATGAGAGAGAATCTACTGCCACGCATTCTGACCAAAGGGCCAGCCAGCCATCTCTGTCACCAGAAGAGAGCTGCAAGGAGCATTTCCTGGCCAGACGACCAGGTAAATCCAGGTCCACGGGTGAAGGCCACCTCTTCCAAGACTCACATCCCTTCTGCCAAGCAAAAAAGCAACTCTTAAAACTACCACCATGATTCACAGCAATATTTTTCCTGATATATCACCTTGGGCAAGGTAAAGAAAAGAAAAAAACAAAAGGGACTACAAACACAAGAAAAATAAACAAAGGGGACTACATTAAACTAAAAAGCTTTTGCACAGCAAAGGAAACCATCATGAACGAGATAAAAGGCAACCCACTGAAAGGGGAACATATTCACCAATGACACAACTGATAAGGGGTTAATATCCAAAATTTATAAAGAGCTCATATGACTCAACACCAAAAGAGACACAATCCAATTAAAAAATGGGCAAAGGACCTGAATAGACAAATCTCCAAAGAGGACATACGGAGGGGCAATAGACATATGTAAGGATGTTCAAAGTCACTAATCATCAGAGAAATACAAATTAAAACCACAATGTGGCCCCAGCTGGTGTGGCTCAGTGGATTAAGTGCCAGCCTGCAAACCAAAGAGTTGCCGGTTCCATTCCCAGTCAGGGCACAGCCTGGGTTGCTGGCCAGGTCCCAAGTATGGGGCAAGTGAGAGACAACCACACACTGATGTTTCTCTCCCTCTCTTTCTCTCGCCCTTCCCCTCTCTCTAAAAACAAAATAAATAAAATATTTTTTAAAAACCTGTCTTTAAAAAAAATGCCTTTAAAAAAACCACATTGCAATATCATCTTACACCTGTCAGAATGGCTATCATCAATAAATCTACAAACAAGTGTTGGAGGGGATGTAGAGAAAAGGGAACCCTCTGCACTGTTGGTGGGAATGCAGACTGGTGCAGCCATTGTGGAAAACAATATGGAGTTACCTCAGAAAATTAAAAATGGAACTGCTTTATGACCCAGCAATTCCACTTCTGGGAATATATCTGAAGAAACCCGAAATCCTGATTTGAAAAAAACATATGCGCCCCTCCAGTCATTGCAGTGTTATTTACAATCTCCAAGATTTGGAAGCAGCCTGAGTGCCTATCAGTGCATGGATGGATAAAACAGCTATGGTGCATTTACAGAATGAAATACCACAACACTTGGCTGTTAAAAAAGAAGAAAATCTTACCCTTTGATGGATGGGTCCACAGAGCATTATGCTAAGTGAAATAAGCCAGTCAGAGAAAGGCAAGTACCATATGATTTCATCCATATGTGCAATCTAATCAACAAAATAAACTGACAAACAAAATAGAAACAGACTCAGAGAGAGCAAACTGACGGCTGTCAGACGGGAGGGGTATGGAGGGGCTAGGTGAAAAAGGCGAGAGGATCAATCACACACACAAAAAAACCATAGACACAGACAACAGTATGGCGGTTACCAAAGGGAAAGGCAGGGGTGGAGGGACAGGTAAGAGAGGGAATAGGGGGTTAAATGGTGATGGAGAGACTTGACTTGGCGAGGTGAGCACACAATACAATATACAGGTGCTGTATTATGGAACTGTACACCTGAAACCTATATAATTTTATTAAACAATGTCATCTCAATAAATTCAATTAAAAAAATTTTTAAATAATTTTTTTACAAACAACCACCATGAGATTAGATGAGTAACCAAGGATACTAGAGCACTTCATTATACAGGATATCCCGAATAACCAAAAACATCAAAGTCTGTGCAGCCTCCTTTTGGGGGGTGGGGGGCGGTGACAGAGAGGTGAAGAGGTGAGACCTGCCCACTGCTCTTACCGCGACATTCTCATTTGCCAAAACGAAGAGAAAAAAATCACAACTCCCTGCCCAGAAAATGATAAAATTCACAAGTTTCAAGTGTGCTTTGTGGCATCCTAAAGGTCTCTTCCCATGCAGGTCAGGGAGGGAGGGGAGGGAGGGGGTACAGGAGGGACCTGTCACCAGGGCAGTATGACAGTCACACTCTTCATACCAGGTTTTCTCAAAACAAAAGTGTTTGAAGAACAACTTCCATTGCCAAAATTACGAGTCTTTCACCTTGCAAAAATTAATAAGAAACACTCTACTCTAAAGACACCTAGTTTATTAAGTTTTTAAACTAAATATGAATAAACTGTGAAAGTTAGATCCTTTTTGCTTTCCTCTTAACTTCTCTACTTTCTCTATAATCTCTTGTCCTATATGCTCCTCATTCTCCTTTTCTCTTTAATATACATAGTACTGAAATAAACTATAGGACTCACTTCAGTATTGAAACAGAACACAAATCAGAATTTTCAACCCTAAGAGAATCCTCCAGAAGACCTAGCACCCTGACTAGCTTTCTCGAGATCTCCCTCCCCATCAGCACTGTTGCTGGCAGCACCGCGCTGGGGGGCTCCAGGGCACACATTTGACCTTGAGAGTTGGGGCCCAAGCAAACATTTCTAATACCTTCTGAAAGGCTATTCTAAGTTCTACAGGAAATCAAAAGAAAAATACATAAAGGAAAGAAGTGTAGCCGTTCGTCCAAAAAACACACGCTTCTGGCCTTCCCAGAGCTGATTTGCTCCAGGGCCCCAGCTCCATTCCCATATCCTGCTTGAGCAGTCTCTGATAGAGCACCGCCCTCAAAGCCATCGGGTGTGGTCTCTGCCTTTCCTTCTGCATCACACTTCCCATGTTAGAGAGAGTGGGAACCCCCCCAGATGCTTCCCTAACCAAAGCCAAGTGCGAGATGATAAACACCCTCAACCACCACTCTCGCTCAGCCCGTCTGTAATCCATGAGATGCCACACACAAAGGTGGATGACGGGCATGCTGAAGCAGTTAGCCCTGCAGCTGCCTACTTTAAACAGGAGCAGAGGCAGTTCGTCCTTTTAAGGACCAAAGAGTAAACCTCTAGAACAGTGTTATAACTATGGCCTCCACAAAAGGCGTCAGATACTGAGAACTCACGTGAAAAGCCTACAACCTTTGAAACCCCTCACCAAGTACTTGACGCTGATCTCAGAGCCTCTTAAGACTCACCCTCGTCCCCACTATTCTCCCAGCAGACACCGCAGCTGCAGCTGGAGGAACACACCCCTTTCCACGGAATAGCCAAATTCCATAAATGCCACCCTTTCTTCTCATCCCCCTCCAACAGCAGAGAGAGTCCCACAATGGATAGAATATTTCATTCACACTCTGTCTAAAGAGCAATTTTTCCATGGAGAAACTGGGTAGTTAAAATTCTCAACCAGATGAGGGGCTTATTCATGACAATCTCAAATCACAAATGATAAAGCTATAGTCTGTATCATACATTTTTTGAACCATAAAGTCATCTATCTCATAAACTTAACCCTTCATTCCCTGAGAGCATTTTTTATATCATCGCCCATTACACCATAATATCTGTATGTGCTAAAGTCCTGCCAATAGAAGTTTGTTAAAGAATACAAATTATAATTACCACAAACTAATGCCAACATCATGTTGGCACCAGAACAGAATTTTAAATAATAATTGCCCTGCAGGCACATCATTTAAATCATTTGGAAGCTCTAAGTACTTGGTTCTTCCTCGATTCTTTATCCAGTAATCTCTAAATACTGCACAGAGCTGGGGCTGTAGACCCTGGGAGCGAGGCAGCTCTAGCAAGATCAGAAACTGGTAGCTTCTGCAAAGCACAGTTCTAGTTCTCCTTTTAATTTAAAAAAAAAAAAGTTTATTTTCCTTTGCCAACTCGCAGAATTTAAAAGTCTTTCAAAAGACTCAGCCTACTTCACCTAAGCCGAGGGTAACTAAGGAACCATTTTGCTCACGGTTGGACTAGAGTTTTAACAGCGCAAGTGTGGCCCCAGCAGCAACACTCGCAATCAATGAGGATGAAAAAACTCAGGAAGCTCAGGCTGTGCCGGGTCAGCCAATCTGTCATCACGTGCAGGGTTTCCTCCCAGCACAAACGACTCTGGTCTATGCCTACTAAGCAACAGACACAGCCCCAAGAGCTCACTTCACTACCATACACATGCAGACAGACTTGGAAGGCACAGGGAAGAGAGAAAATTATAGAGAAAGAGAGGAGATGCTAATTTAGCAAAAAGGGACCTTTCCTGAACTACGAGAATTCATAATTTATTTATAGTGTTTCTTTTAAACTAAACAACCAGGCATCTCCACAGTACTGTGCTTCCTATTAATTTTAATTCAACCTCAAGACAATAACTAAAATTACCCCTAGATTGTGGCTTTAATAAGTGACTTTCTAAACTTAGAAAACCTATGAATGTGATTTCCTCAAAGGTTTATTGAGTAATAATAGGCCGGTGCTTTTAAGTGGAAAGCAATTTCTCGGTCTTGCACACAGCGCTGCACGAAAGGATGCATCTCGGGCACGCTTCCACAGCAATCAGCATGGAAGCAGAGAGGCTTTCCTTTCCTGTCTCAGCGGCGAAGTCACAGCTATTGAAGAGCTGTTACTGCACAGAGCCACAGACCTAAGAGAACTCCTGTTATCTAATTACCACCAGGGCCAGGCGAAGACCATGGCATTCCTCCGAGAGCCGGTGCTCCAGGAAGCGAGAAGGAAGCATGAATATTTGACAGGGGACATGTCCAACATTCAGAGAGGACAGAAGCAACTGCATTTATCACCACAAGCAGCATATCATGAAGCAACCCAAGGTCAGTTGCCCTATATTAAAAGAACCACGCTGCTCCTAAAAACTGCTTATTTTTGCAGAGACCTGCTATCAGAATTAAGGTTAGTTTTTTACAACCGTTTTTTACCTACTCAGTGACAATCTGAGCTTGAATGCTTTGCTGAAGCATTTACTAGGGATCAAAATCACAAATACAGCCTCACTCTCTATGCCATATTTGTGTCCAATCTTCCTGGCCTGTGGAGTGCCCTTTGTGGATGGCAAAGGACAAATGGCATTAAAGCCTATTATTTAGCTTTTCATGTAGAAAGGCTTAATGTGTCAGCTGCACTTTAATCTAAGGATTATATGCTTACGTTCAGAAAATTCCTTTTAAAACAGCAATAGGGATATTTTTCAAGGATTCTTATTTTTTATCACGAAGCCCAATTATTTATAAATTCATTGGTATTTTATATCTGACATGAAAGTGTTCAATAAAGAGAAAGAGGCAGCTGCTGCAGAGTTAACAAGAAAGCCAAGATCTCTGCTGAGACCATCTAAATATAGATCACGCCTTAAAAATAAACGAACACCAGCTAACGCTCACCACTGCAGGTAAGTGTCTGACCAAATACCAAAGCCACAAATCCTGCCCTGGATTTACTTTTTAAGACTTCTACATTGACTTCCAGTTAGAGACAGTGCATAAACACACATATTTAGTTCTCCCTCCTAAAACCACAATATAACAACAATTATTGCTTTTAATGGCATAAATCCACAATGACAAAGACAACAGGAGAGATTAAAGATTTAAACTTTTTAAAGCTGGATATCACATAGACAGATCATGGCACTGACTTACCAGCCCCAGAGAAGCCACATCATCCAATTTGTGAAGTCCCATTCTTAAACACGCACAGACATTCAAGGATCATCAGACACATAAAGAAAGTATCTAACAGGAAAGAAAAGAACAAACAGTATTTTAAAAAAGCAACTTAAAAATTATGTAGAAAAAGAAAGTTTAAAAAACAAAAAAAGTATCATTATTCTC
Source organism: Micronycteris hirsuta (assembly GCA_004026765.1). NCBI lineage: Eukaryota > Metazoa > Chordata > Mammalia > Chiroptera > Phyllostomidae > Micronycteris > Micronycteris hirsuta. The sequence goes on from PVJI01000607.1 coordinate 124,149, forward strand.
CTCAGAGAGCTAACAGAAAATACTGTCATCAAATAAGATTCTATAAAATAGAAAGAAGCATTCAGGGAACAAGCAAAAAAAGAAACTATCAGAAAGTAAAAACATGATAACCTGAAAAATTTAACAGAAGGATTACAAAATAAAATATTCTAACAGCTTAAAAACAGAGGTGGAAAACAGGAGAAAAGATAAGACAGTCATAAAACAAGCAAGTCAACCTCTAACAGGAATTTCAGAAGGTGCTAACAGAGAAACAAAGGGGGGAAAATCAGTAATGATACACTTTTAAAAATTTCTAAAAATGAAGGACATGAGTTTCTGGCCTGAAAGCGCCCATTTGGATCTCAGTACAATGAATGAAAAGACACTCCCCACCAAGGAATAAGTATGACATTTCAGAACATTGAAGATAAAGAGAAGAACTGAGTTCAAGAGAAAAAAACTAAAGGACTGGGAACCAGAAGGTCTTCGCTTCTCATCATCGACACTAGAGGCCAGAAGACAAAGAGCAAAGCCTTCTCTATTCTGGGATTCGGAGATTTCCAACCTGGAATTCTACACACAGCCAGACTATAAATTAAATATGAATGTGACGTTCTCAGATATAAAACAACTCAAAAGTCATACCTCCGTGTATTTTGTTAGGAAGGTTCCAGAAAATGTAGTCTGCTAAAATAAGGGAGTAAGCCAAGAAAGAAGACAATATGGAATAAGGGAAACAGGGATGCCAAGACAGGAGCGAGATGAAATAAATCCCCAGAATGTGTTAAGAGTCCCTCTCAAGATCTGCTGTGCAGCAAGCCTGGAGAGGAAGCAGTCTAGACTGGGGCAGGGCATTTTGTCAAGAAGATAAAATTGATGAAATACCTAAATGTCTTAAGATATTGGGAAGAGATTCACATGTAATATTCTTTGTGGCTACATTAGTAGCTAGTGCACAATTTTTTTAAAAACAAGACAATCAGTAAATCCAAGAAAAACAAAATTTGTCTGCAAGAAAGTTAATCAAACTACAGTATATATGGTACCTGTGAATCCTGTTTACAGTTTAAGATAAATACCAAATAAGAAATTGGAGAGGGGAGGAACAATGGCATAAAGGGAAGGAGAGGCCTTGTGGAACTATACGAGCTTATATGACCTCAATAAAAACAAAAGCTAAATTTTAAAAAGAGAGTGTTACATCTACACTTAGTACTTCGTTACTATATCACCTGACAACTTATAAAATATTTCACATGACTCTAATCATTTAACTTGTATCAAATGATTACCTGCTCTGTTAGTTTGCCTGCTTTGTTAGGTTACCTGCTTTGTACAGGTAAGAAAACCCCCTCAGAGAAATTAAGAAACGTGATCAAAGCGACACCGAACAACGCAGTGTCCGTGGCAGAGGCCGGACTAGAGAGCGCAGCGCGCACGGGTACGTTCATGATGTTCAGTACAGTTGATATTGATGATGGATTGGGACTCTGCAGGGAGATGGGCCAAATCAAAGTTTGAAGTTCAGTGGTTTCAAACTTGAGTGTGCATAAGAATCACCTGGAATCCCATTTGTATGAAGTGTCTAAAGTAGTCAAAGACACAGAAGCAGAAAACCGCCTGGGGGACACCAGGGGCTGGGGGTGGGTGCAGAGTTCCAGATCTGCAGGATGAAAAGTTCTGGGGATCTGTTCCACGCCAGTGGGAGTACACTTAACGTCACTGAGCTGGAAACTCGAGAACGGTGAAGATGGTAAGAGACGACTCACAAGAGGCTTATTAAAACACTGCCTGCTGGCCCTCACCTGCAGGGCTTCAGTTCAGTATGTTTGGGTGGGACCCAAGAATTTCTACTTCTAATGAGTTACCAAGTAATGCTGCTGCTGCTGCTGGAGTCCTCAGTTCTACCTAAGTCCCTAACCAAGTAAACAAGAACACAAAGGAAGGAGGGCAGGGGGAGGCCATGGAACTAAACCTGGAGTGCTTCCAAAGCCCTCAAGATGATTCCAAGACCCAGGCAGTGTGAAAGCCTGGCCAGGACCCTGGCTTACACCAGTGGGCATGTGTGAAGGCTGTGGGCGGGCGTGTGGCCACACAGCCACATTCTGGCCTCAGTTTTATCCTCTGTAAATAATGGTCACAGAGATGTTAAGAATAAGAAATAGGATAATCAACAAAAGAGCTCAGGGTGGTACTCCTCACACAGTTACACTGATGTTATTATTACTTTTGTTGCTGACATTACAGGAAATAAGGTTGACCTGTTTCTCTACCTATAAAATGGGGTCAGGTTAAAGACAGTGAAGAAACTATTAATACTCAATCTGAGACTACTCAACAAGGCCAAAAGCTCTCAAGGAGCTAAGAATAAAGTAAGTGGGATTAAATCTAAGAATGTATTATGATTCTCACAAGCATTTCACAAATCAAGGGTCGTTTCGACCGAATCAGTAGCTAATCCCATTACTCTCTGAACAGGTGTTGTTATTTAGAATATAAACATCATTGTAAAACAAGGTGTTGGAATCAACTCTGAAAATATCATCACCTTCATCTAAAGAAACAATATAATGTGGTGTGTTTGGACACAGAAGATAATGTAAGACTCAAGCAAAAATTCCTGAAGACATCTACATGGTAAGCGACTTTTGTCAAAAAAAAAAAATTGAAAATGAAGACAAAGGCACAGTTCAGACAGGTCTGTTCATTCAGGAAATATCTGAGCACCTCCCACACGCCAGGCCCAGTGGCAGCGGGGGAGGGCGGGCCACTGCAGGGCAGAGTTTTTCCTGCAGCGAAGCGAGTGGCCATGGAGATGAAGCAAGTTTTGGGAATACTGAATAGCACCGTTTTTCCTCAAAATCACTACAGGGACAGCCAAAATTGTGGTTTCTGCTAAGTTTTTCCTCTCATGTACAGCTGCATATTTGGGGAGAGGGGGTGATGTATCACGGATTACCCACAGTGATGCTTTAAGTTTCCAGTGTCTTGAGCCCACAGGAGTTACAAAGAAGTCATTGTCTTTGTCTTCAGAAAGCAATATGACCCTCCTTCAATGTCTGGGTCATATCAAAGTCTGAGTCTCCAGGGCAAGCCTTTGCCCTTAAGTCATTTGAATAACTTCCCCACAAAGCATTCTTAACATTGTGGGGAAACATTCGTAATGAGGAAAACAGTGTCTCTTTCTAGATAGAACTGGCTAAAGCCTCAGAAGCAGAATTCTGAGGTGGCCCAAGCCTTGCTCCGTCAGAGGTTACACCCTCACACCACACCACACTGGCAGGTTCAGACCACCTCCCGACCACAAAGGCTGGAGTCCTCTAAAGCTCAGAATACTGGATCCGATTAAACAATCAGCAAACCTTTCCCGAGTGAATGCCCACCCTAGATCTGGCTGACTGTCCCAAGCACGTGCCCACCAGGGTGGAACAACACCAGTGTGAATTTCCTCACAGTAGTATTGCTTCGGTATACCATACCTGGGGGCACTCTGCATGTGGTAAGATAAAGATCCATTTATAAGTAATGCTGCCCTCTGTACACTTGGGTACTTCCAAACGGCAGGCTACCTTGTAGGAGTATTTTCCTCTCTGCTTCTTCAATTTATTTTGAATCCAAACAGACCACAGTCATTATACTAAAGCAAGCACGGGGACAAGAAGTCAGGAGACCTGATTGCTACTGGCTCCACATTTACGGTCCACATGAGTCTGGACTTCAGCGTCCACGCCTGTGAAGGGAAGAGGACGCTACGCTGGCAGGGCTATTTTAAAGATGAACGACAACAAGGGACAGAGAGACCAGAATGCATCAGGCACTAACTAACTGCCCTACAAACAGCCATTGATTTAACCCTTCCGGAACCCTGTAAGGTAGAGAGAGACCTTTATCCCCAGTGCACAGCTGAGGGAACTAGAGCACAGAGATGTTAAATAACGTCAGAATCTTACGTGGCTACTAACTGAACCCATGTAGTCTGGCCGCAGGACCCATGCTCTTAATCACTTCTTTATTCTGACTAACCTGATGCTTCTTTCAGGTCAAACAAGTTTAAACCTGAAAATGCTTTGCAAAACGTGAGAATACTTCTTCTTGTCATTATTATGATGATTTTGCCTCCCAGCACCCACCAAGCCTCCTGGTAACTGCCCTGATTTACTTCTGGAGGGACTCCTTCCCCACTGTCCTCATCGGGCCTTCGTCTTCGGCTGGAGATGTGCGGCCTTCGGGCTGCAGGGGTGAAGCATGTGGCTGGGGCACTGCAGTCAGGAGAGGCCTATGTCCCTGGCCCCAGTGACTGGTCCAGTGCCAGGCACAAGGCCAAGAGCGCTATCTGTACAGTATCTTGGATGATCACTACAATGACGTTAGCCTGAAGCTTCTGGAGATCTCAGTTTGTAGCCCAAGAACATGCAGCCAAGATGAAACTTCGTGACATCATTGGGATCCCAAATCAAGCCCTTCCTGAAGTCAGATCCCTCTCTAGACCTTCAATTACCTAAGCCGATACATTTATTTCACTTAACATTGTTTGAAATTGGGTTTTCTGTCACTTGAAGCCAAAAGAATCACCCTAATGTAATAACCTTTCTAAACATGTTTTATTCTATTAAGCTGTGTCCGTCTGCCTTTTCTGTACTTCGGTACACTCCCCTCTCTGAAATAAAACACTCCTAATGCTGGAGTTCTTGGCATAAGAACTCCACATTACATAGAACAGAAGATCCAGTTTTCTTAATGCTACAAATCAAGTGATCTGACTTATCAAATTTGTTTCAAAAAACTTTATTTTTAACCAAAGCAATTAAGTCTGCTGTTTCCAGCTTTGTAAGGAAAACAACTGTGATATTTACTTTCTCTTGGTCTTCTCAATTCTCATTTTTCATTTAACTCTAAATCCAAACCACTATAAAAATTAAAATGGAGAACAAAACTAAATGTCTAAAAACATTTTAAACACAAGCAGTAAGTATAATTTCTTCCTCACAAAAAGGAATTAAACCTTACTTTTTCATTAATCCTGGCAAACCACTATGCAGTTTTAACCACATTCCCTACGCTGTTCACTGCACCGGACGACATCACGTCTCTGCAGTCCTTCAGACCAGTCCTCACCACGGTGCGGTCACCCAGACCCCGCCTCCAAAGGCGGCAAGTAGAATTCCATTCGATGTCAGATGGCTCCCAAAGCAACACGTAAACACTTCATGCATTTTCACATATTCAAATTATTACACACAACTAAATAACTTTAACTACAACATCCAAACAAACTTCCAATCTCCCTTCCTGAAAGACTCGGGCTGGAAGAAGGCAATGCAGTCATTTTGGCTCAAGACGGTTTACTGAGCTGGGTCAGCTGCGTTTTCTCTTCGTCTGTCCAAAGGCAGTCTGGGGGTGGTGAAGGGACAAGCACCTGAGCGTCCACCCATAAAACACACGTGAGCATATATAAACACGGTGAGTTAAAATGACATTTAAAACCAGCTTTATGTTCATTATAATACCCTCTGTGGGCTCCTTTTAGGAACCAACAGCCCTGGCTGTGTGGCTCAGCTGGTTGCAGCATCTTTCTGTACACCAAAAGGTCATGGGTTTGATCCCTGGTCAGGGCACGTCCAGGAGGCAACCCACTGATGTGTCTGTCTTCTGTGTCCTCTCTCTCTCCCTCTACCTGGCCCCCCTTCCTCCCTCTCAAAAAATCAGTGAACACAGCCTCGAGTAGGATCATCGAGTAAGCATTTAAAAAAAAAAAGAAACAAATTTTTATGACCTCAAGAAAGCAAACAGATAAGCATAAGCATACCAACAGAGTCATTTGTTATGCTACACTCAATACTCCGTTACTTTGTGTGCTGTTCTTTCTGTTGAGGTTTGTGACTCGTCATTGAAGTGGCCTACGGCACGCTCTCCCTCTCAGGAGTCTTCCCCTTCCTCCTCCTCGTCCCCCCAACCCCTCCAGAGGGGTTACCTTTGCCTTTCCCTCTTCTAAGCTCCAAAGGCCCTTCTTCTGCGTCTGTAACTTGTTTCCTGGACCTACACAGCCCAGCTGGCTGCCTTCTACTGCCTCTGTAACTGTCTAAATAAACTTTCTCTTATCATTTGAAGAAATAAAGCTCACAACCCTACCCAAATACGCTAGTTTCCAGTCTGGCGTTACCGCATTAAACGATTATGAATTTGAAACACAGTCATTTCTATGTATCCATAGTACCCACATCTTACAACTGAGGTAACCATTAGCTTATATAGATAAGTATGAATAGTATTTCTAAAATAGTAAATACAGCCAAAATATTAGTTTAAAACTGAGGTTTTGGTAATTCTATTTCCATATTACACTTCTGATTCATAGGAAGCATAACCCCAAAATGGAACTTCGAGTTCACGGGAGCCTCTTATAAATTCTTCAAGGGCAAGAATCATATCTGTCTATCACTATTTATGCTTGACATACAATAGGCACTCTGTAAATATTTGTTGAATAAATAAAGGTATTAACACTAAAATTAATGGGCTCAGACTATTTTATAACTACAGGGGTTACTATTACTATGTCCTTACTTTTATGAAGCAGGAGTCGGCAGGCTTTTTTGTAAAGGGACAGATGGTAAATATTTTAGGTATTGCAGGTCATATGGTCACTCACTGCTCAACCCTGGTCTACCTCACAACTGAACAACTCAGCTGTTACAGCACAGAAGTGGACATAGACAATACACAAACAAATGAGCATGATTGTGTCTGGATAAGACTTTATTTACAAAATCATCCATGATTCATAAAAACATTCAAGCCCCAAAGAAACCACTTTCTTACAATGAACACTCTACTCCCTAAAGGTCGGAAATTAGTGAACTTGCTAAATTCAGCCAGACATGTTTTGTTGAGTCAAAAATTGGGCAAAGCATATATTCTCATTCTCCACAGTGCCCGTCGCTCCTTAGTGAACCAGCTAATTTCTGTCACGTTACACTCCTGGCCCCAGCAATTTACTTCCGGAATTCTGCACGGCAAGTGGTTTCCAGGGACGTGGCCCGTGTCCCTGTGACTGTATAACCACCACACAGGCTCCTTAAAAGCAAGCCCATGAGTTTCAATTTTCTGCCTTTCATCTAACACCTAATCTCAACACCTAATTAACTTTAACTATTCATCAGTTGCCTATTATTTGATGTGTTCTGCACAGTCCCCGCGAAGGGGCCATACAAGAGCGATAATGGCAGAAAAGAGGATGGGCCAGCAGGGACGCGGTCAGTCACAGGGAAAGCAGCTGGAGTCACTACACGACTGAAAAGCCACATATCTCCCCACTGTGTCCCAATCTTCTCTCTGCAGCCTGGGTTCCCCTTCATCTCACAGCAGACGCTGGGCAAAGGCAGGACAACCTGGGACCACCTAGGACCACCTCCACTGTAGCCATAATGAGGATAAAACCTTGTTTAATCTTTATTTCTGCCAGAGAGGTCTTTGGGTGGGTAAACACAAAAAAATTACCTGCATCTAATAGAATGAACAAGCTGTTGTATTCCCATATGATGGAATGCTCAATAGCAATAAAAAATGAATAATTTATAACTACATGCAACAATATGGCAGAATCTCTCTAATACATTGTTAAATGAGAAAAGCCAGACACAAAAAGTACAATCTGCATTACGTATTACAGAGAGAGAGAGAGAGAGAGAGAAACAACAAAATGAATTTATGCTACTAGAAGTCAAGAGAGTAGCTACCCATATAAGAGGGGGAATGTCTAATGTCTAGGGGGAGGCAAGGCAATGGTGGTAATGTTTTGTTTCTTGATCTGGGTGCCAGTTACATGAATGAGTCCAGTTTGCGAAATTACGTTGAGCTGTACACTTACGATATGTATATTTTTTGTATGTATGTTCTATTTCAATAGAAAATTTTAAAAAAAAAAATGTATCATTACCCTGTACCTTAGTGGTCCAGGGCCAGAGAGGGCCAGAGAGTTCCAGTTGAAGACCCCGCTCAGGGCCCACACGCCTTCCCTTCAGCTGTCCTTCCAGCCTTCTGCCTCACATGGAGCCCCGCTCAACTCCTCCTCCTCTTTTCAAAGTATAACCAGATAGAGACCAAGAAGCAAAACAGCAAACTAGACCACTCGGCTGCCTGCAGGAAACTCTGTCACTGCTCCTTCCGAAGGCCAGTGTCTTTGGAAGAAACCTGACTGCTGTCACTGGCTCTTTGTTCCATATGAGAAACAAGACTACAAGAAGCCTCTGCTGCCCTAAATGGCTCCCCTCGATGGGCTTCTTTAAAATAATGTTCTGAATGGGCAAGTCTCGTTTATAAACATCTATGAAGAAATGCTTAGATACTCAGGGACCACTTGAGGAAGATGCCATAAATAAAAGGCAACTGAGACGAGAATGCAGAACAGCTGACAGCCATCTTGCAAGAGCCAGAGTTCTAATAACTGACTGGGTAATAGGCCGTAATGTATAATAATATATAATTACAATCACAGCTGAACACATCTTTAAGATTTTATGTAAAGTTTCAATTCAGGTAGTCAAATTATGGGCTGAGAATCATTTTGAATCACTCTAATGTGGATTTTCATATAGTAACCTCAACTTGACATTACCACTCATATTCTTTACACATTCTCCTCATAATTTCAGGTTAAAAAATCAATTAAGACCTTTGATCACATTAGCTCACAATGACTGGTCTACTTGTGAATGCTGACCAGGGAGAAGCAGGAGTGGTGATCAGATCCAACGACCTAACAACAAACATCAGCCACAGTGAGTGGACGGGCAGATTGTAAGGACAGAGGAAAGCGCGGCACCCTCTCCTGCACAGGCACCCCGCATCGTGCAAACTCCAATCCTTCATACTCAGATGTTGCTCATAGCAAATTCATACTGCCTATCTGTCCACTAAATAAACCACTGTTTAAATATTTTGTTAAATCTGACTTTATTTACAACAGCTAATAAGGAGCAGTAATTCAAAATTATATCTTTCAACAGGAAATTACACTATGTTTAATTAAATATTATGGGCCGCACAGTTTATGAATGTTCTAAAATGCCTCTCAAAGAATATCCTTTTTAGGAACTGCATCCCCAAGAATTTAGGATAAAATGTCATGATGTCTGTAACTTGTATGTTTCAGCAGAAAAATATACAAATCTGCACATGCACCCCCATACACACACACATAACAGGGCAAATGCCAACTGTTAAATGTAGGTAGTGGGTACACAGGAATTCCTGCACAAATCCCTGCATATTCCTTTAACTCTTCAGTATGTCTGAAAATTTTTATAATATAAAGTTGCATAGAAATGTTAACTCACCTTTCAAGTGAATGGCTGTCTTCTTTCTCCTAATCAAAAACGAATGGAGAAATATGCCCAAAGGCACATCCGGGGATCATTCATGCTGCCCTCACCCTGAAAGAATAAGTAAAACAACATGTTATCACCAAAGATTTGTATCAAGTTAATGCTACTTCACTTGAAAAAATATGACAAGTCTCTAGATTAAAATACTCAACATATGACAAGTCTCTAGGTCAAAATACTGCTGCAACTGTTTCTTTTTTAAGGAAGGAAAAAAGAGGAAAGAACGATCCCACCACCTACTGAATGTGAGGGTCACCCCCCGGGACTTCTGGAACAAAGGAATTCCTCAGTGAGTTTCTTTTCATTCACATCAATTTTAGGCAGTGACTAGCCCAAACTTCCACTCAAACAAAAACTGGAGCTTCGAGAACCTGAGCTTCACTCTGACTTTGCATTTCTGAGACCACACCTAGAAGGCATCCGCGGACACACATAGAACCACACCAGAACTGCTGATCCTCTGGAGTCCTTTCAGGAAAAGGTATATGGACTCTATCTACTACCATACTCAACGACAGTGCATGCTATGGGGCACGGTGGTACCATGGCCTGCTAGTCATATTTGCTGTGGCCTCCACCACACCTCACATTTTGGCATTATCTATAACAATGGATCCTCCCCCGACCACCCTGTGAGGTAAGCAGAGTTTACCGATTCCATTTCCCAGAGGAGGCAACTAAGCGTCAGAGACTGTGTATGACAAGAGCATTTGAACAGAAAACACCTGAGATGAAATTCCAACTTAGGTCTCCTGACCCTCAGCTCAGGGCTGGTCTCACCATATAGGAGGTTATTCCCACCCCTTCTCACTGACCCACCCCCAACACGATACTCTCCAAAAAACCAGCCTCAAAGCAAAATGGCCAAACAGCACATCCACCTGCCACTGGGAGATGGAGGGTGCTACAGTGTGTGTGTGTGTGTGTGTGTGTGTGTACATGCATGTACATACACATATATACATATACACATATGTGTTTCATTTTTCCCCCTTCTTCCTCAAGAAAGCACACTGTTGGCCAATGGAAGTAAAACCGGCACCACACGGCATCCTTGGAGATTTTTACCTTTGCCACAACAAAATGCAATAACTTGATGTTGAGGACTTCCCATTTATTTTTGTAAAATGCAAAATACAATATAATGGCATAGACACTGCTCCGCCAATAAAGATGGAAGCAGCATTAAAAAAAAAACTACAGTTGGGGAGAATATAGTGTCCCTATATAATGGTCTGAAGTGGCTTTCATCTGCTGGTCACAAAAACTGTGCAAGCACAGAGGCTTAGCGGTATCCATGTTACAACCTGGACCTGGGAAGGTGCTGGCGAACAGAAGCCTGAGGATAGGTACTCAGGGAACCCCTGCACCTGGCTTTCAGTTCCGCTTCCTCCATCATTAGCTTGAGTGAAAATCCAGAGAACTCTCCAAGCTGCCTCCTCACCCAGGGGCTGGGACACCTGTTTACAAGGACAGCGCAACCCACAAAGGAGATAGGACGTGACTCACGAGCTAAGCACTTAGACCCCAGTGGCACTCACCAAGAAATCACGCCAGGAGCTACACAAAACCAGGGAAGAAACATGAGGTACCTTTGGAAACATCAACTTTACTCAAAGTTTTAGTGAGGATAAGGAAATGAATCAGTAATTTAAAAGTTGTTGATACTAAGACAAATATGCATTATGGAGTAGACTGCCATCACTGCATGAATTTTTAAGCTAAAACTCTAATCCTTACTTGCCTAGTTCATGTCCAGCTGTACCATTACATGTGGGCGGAGGGAGGGAGGGAGGGGTGGACTCTCCTTTTTCATTATCTAAGGAGAACATGTGAAGTTGGCAGGAGTTTTATATCATGGCAAGCCGGGAAAGCTACCAACGGCCCTTGGTCTGCAGAATTCTCTTCAAAATCAGAAATCGCAGACTTCTGCCAGATCTAGGTCAGGTAAACTGAAGGCTGGGCACACATAATCCCATCTCTACACCACACCCCTCGTGTATGTGTGACTGAAGCTCTTCCCTCCACCACCCTTCCCGCCAGCTGCATCGCCCCAGGCACACCCCTGCTGGGCTGGCTCAAGGCACTCAGTTACCCAGTTTCCGTATATCAGTGACTTTTCTGCAACCCCCTCCTGACCGGCAAAACATTCAGCACTTACTGTAACTTTCATATATGTGGATGGCTGCATCATTACTAAAAAAAAGTAAGGTCACCAATTTAGTTTGTCTCTAAAATCTTTTTATTGTGCCCTGGCCGGTGTGGCTCAGTTGGTTGGAGCAGCAGCCCATAAGCCAAAGGTTGCAGTTTGATTCCTACTCAGGGCACATACCTAGGTTGCAGGTTCGATTCCCTATCTAAGCGCATACAGGAGGCAGCCAATCGATGTTTCTTTCATCCATGTTTATCTCTCTCCCTTCCTCTATCTCTAAGAGCAATGGGAAAAAAAAAAAAAAAGTCCTCGGGTAAGGATAACAATGTAAAAATTTTATTGTAAATTATATTACATTAAAAAGTGCATAACCATGGCAGCCCGCCTCCAAGATGGCCTCAACGATCCTGCCTCCAATATTCATGTTCCACTCCCACAACCAACAGGGCTGGCGTGGATGATCAATACGAGGCTAGGGAAATGATGGAGTGGGACGGCAAAGGCTAGGAGAAAGAGCAGCTTCCCCCTCACTCTCTCAGGAGGAAAGCTGGCTCCCCTGCCGTGAGGACACTCAGGTGCTCCAAAGACAAGCCCACATGCTGAGGAACTGAGACCTCCTCAAACAGCCAAGGGAGCTAGCCCTCTTAAGAGCAGCAGACCCTCTAGCCCAGTCAAGCCTTCGGGTCACTCCTGCTTCAGCTGCTATCTTGACCGCAATGCTATGCAAGACCCCAAGTTAGAGCCACAGAGCTAAGCTGCTCCTGACTTCCTGACCTACACAGAAGCTGTGAGGCCATAGATGTTTATCACTGTTTTCAGCTGCTAGGTTTTGAGGTAATGTTGTACCGTGATAACCACACGTCAGATTAAAGAATGATAAAATAAAACCCATGTACCTAATACCCAGTCAATGGTGCCGGGGTTTGGGTTTGGTTGGTTGGTTTGTTTGTTTGCAAGACCTGAGTGCCCCTTCCTCTCTCACCTTCTACTCCCCTTCACCATAACCCGCCTCCCTGCACAGATAGACACCAGCTTGAATTCTGAGTTAATTATCCTTTTGCTCCTCTTACGGTTTTACCACGTAGGTATTCTCAACACATTGCTGTATGTTGCCTGGTTTTAAGCCTCATATACACAAAACAAACTGTATGTATTCTTTTAAGACTTGCCTCTTAAGATTTTTAGATTCATCCCTGTTGACTCATGGCTGTAGTAGACTTTCCCCACTATATATTTTTCATTGTATGAACATATCCACAATTTACTGCTCTATTCTACTGTTGAGGATCATCTGGGGAGTTTTCCATTTTTTGCTGTGTGAATAATGCTGCCATTACAGCCTAGTGCTCCTGCCCAGCGGACACAGCGAGTTTCTCCACAGCACGTACCTAGCAGAGGGGAGCTGGACTTGGGATTGCAGAGTTCAACTCTCCTAAGGAATGTCAAACTGGTTTTGAAAGTGGTTGTGTACAACCAGCTCTTAAGCCACCTTTCTTGTCTGTCTCCAAAAAAAAGCCATGCCTGTTTTGCAAAAGCTTTCAACCAACAATAGAGAAAGTTTTTCCTATTTGCAGCATCACCACTGCAAATAAACAGTACTCCAAAGTAGTGACCCAGACAGCTGCAATGTATTAGTCACAGGACATCAGTGCAGACTCCGGAATAATGACGCAGACCCGGCCAGCACCACACACGGCCCACAGGGATAAGTCAAATTGGATTTCTAGACCGACATTAAATCCACAGTTTTCCTCCCGGTGGACTCACACGCATGGTCCCATCTTATTGCTGTCATCTCGGAGGGGGGAAAAACTAACTCACATGCAACCCAGTCAAGTTCAAGATTAAAGCAGGATAGCCAAATCATTTCAATAAAATCACATTTTGGGTTTTGTTTTTTGTTTGTTTTTTTTTTTAACAGAAAGCCAGTTGTTTTTTACATATTCACCTATAACATGAGATTTTTATTTATGATACCTAATTTTATGTGTAGTAATTCTACAAAAAATACTAGTGTATTCTCTGTACACACAAAGTTCTTTTAGATTTAGTTAATTCAATTTCTTAAATGGCAATAGTAATTTTTATGGTAATTTATCTGTATTTCGAGTAAAAACAATATCAACATTTGTGTTGGCATTAAATACAAAAGATGAGGAACTCTTTCAATTGGAGCAGAAAGGAAAGGAGAACATTACTGTAAATTTCAAGGAGGTTCATATGTCACTGAAAACAATAATGGCACTAGACCACCAGTATGAGGTCATTTCAACTCATCTTCTTGACAGTTCTTATTTGCCTCTTTACAATCATTTATCCTTATTAGGTAGGGACTATTATTTCACCCTTTTTACAGATGGTGAAAACTGAGGCACAAAACATAATTAAGTTGTGCATACACACACAGTTGATACGTGGTAGAAGAATTTGAACCCAGGAGGTTTACTCTACTACCCACATTCTTAAGCAGCTTTTTCAGCCCCCAAGGCCAGCCAGACGGCCCTGCAATGGTGACAATTATTTAATAGCTACCAGTTACTAAGCATCTACAATGTGCCAAACACTTATTAAGTGCTCTGTTGCATTATTTCTAATCCTCCTCACAACTCTCCCAGACATGTGTTATAGCTGAAGAAACCTCGGCTCTGGAAGTTTAAGTACTTGACCAAAATCATAGGCAATAACACAAAGTGGTGGGAATACCATTGGAACCTTGTCGCTGACTTCAAATTTCATGCTCTTCCTACAGTGGGCCTCCTGGACAAAGTAAAATTACCTAGTCCAAGGCTTTGCGGTAGCGAAATTTGACCTTAGGCCCCAGAAAAGCCCCCTGAAGGAAACAGATGCCATACTGGGAGAAGGTGTGCCGGCCCTCTGGGTGAGCAGTGGATGGCAGCGGCCACACCTTCGTGACAGGCAGAGGTGGAGTGGGTGTCAATGAGACCATCAGGCACAGATGGAAAACCAGGGCTTGACCAAATGGCCTTACGGGGTTATACGGGGCAGATCAAATGGCCTCTCCACACGTTCCCATCGGCAAAGTGGGGCTATCTTTAAAAAAATTATTGAACTTATCGAGGTGACACCAGTTAATAAAATTATATAGGTTTCAGGGATACAATTCTATAATACTCGTACATCATCTGCATATTATATTGTGTGTTCACCATCCCAAGTCAAGTCTCCTTCTATCCCCATGTGAAATGGGACTTTCTTTTATTTCAAAGGGTTGTTGTGAGGACTTAAGAGACTAACACGTGAAAGGGACCTGGCACACAGTAGGCATCAGACATATGCTTACAGTTGCAGAGGTGAAAACGCGCTCTAGCTATCTCACAGGGAAAAGCAGCCAGTCGATTCTAACAACGATATCCTTGCTTCCACAAAGCCGCACGTACTCCCTTCCCTGATGGATGACTGACAATCTGGGAAAGGCCATCTTTGTATCATGATTTTTTTAAACTAATATTACAATTTCCTCTTTCTTTCCTAACCTAAATAGAAAAAATTTGCCACGGAGATCAATCCTTTATGATATTAGTAAAAGTTAAGACATTCTTTTCATAAACATGGGAACTGGAATGCACTCAAAGTAAAATATTTGGCTCATTTAACTTTTCTGTTACTGACTTCAGAAAATCTTAAGTAGTCATTTCAAATGGCAATATCTCTTCAAAGTATTTCCAGTTTCCTGGAAATCATCCCAGATTACCTAACCAATAATACACACACATACACAAAGGCTTGATTAAATGACTAGTAAATGATAAAAATAATTTCAGCAACGCTTCACACACCCATGCAATGAGAAACGAGGTTCCTCCAAAGTAGCCCTTTTGCATACCTAAGATTAGGTAAAATATGAAATGTGAACTTAGAAACAGACCATTCAGGTTAGCTACCAGCAATCTCCACAGTAACTGGTCCTTTTTGCATTACAGGAAGGAAAAGGTAGTAGTAGTAACTGCAGCGCTGTAGGTCTGCTTTGCAAAATTGGCCCAATCACATCTTTCTTGACTAAATGATGCAATCAATCAGTAAGTTCCACAGAGGAAACAGAAAAAGATGTTCCTTAAAAGAAAAATGCTGAATCTTGCGTTGGTTCTAATATTTGATCTGGAATGAAGTGGGAGACCCACCAAAGGACACTTTTCCAGAGGGAGGCAGCCAATGAGGGGCAGAAACAGCTCCAGTAAAGTCGGAGGTGTCTGAAGAAAAAAGGTGCAGCCTGTGCTAATGGCTTCCCAGCATATACCTCAGACCAGACCTTCTGCTGGACGCATCCTACATTCTTCTTTAAAAGCCTCACTCTGTAACCTTCAGGGGAAATAATAAAGGTCCCTATTTAACAGTTGAGTAAAATGACTCAGAGATTAAATGACTTGCCTGAAGTCATAGAAGTAGTGACTGGGTTTAATAACTGGCTCACAGCATATGGTAGGTACTCAATAAATATCTGTGGAACATGAGGTCTTTAGTTCCCCTCCACAGAAATAGAAAATACTATTTACCTCCTGAGGATTTTGTAAGGACAAAAGTTCCTAGTTCAATGCCGTGACCTCTGGAATACACTGTGGTATATGGGCAACAACGTGGATGTAGAAAGTAGGTACAATAACCACCAGGAACAGGGTTATATAATGACAATGGGTATAACAAACATCATAATGGATAGAAAAGACAGATATATATAACAGGCAGAAGAACAGCAACAAGGAATTGAAAAGATGATCAACATTATTCATCATTAGGGAAATGCAAATTAAAATCACAAAGAGATACCATTTCACACCTACCAGAATGGTGAAATTAAAAATCGGCAATATAATTAATGGCAGAGATGCAGGGTAACTAGGACTCTCACACACTGCTGGTGGGAAGGCAGTGATGAATGGGCAAGCAAACTGTGGTACATCCATACAGTGAACTACTATTAGTAATAAAAAGGGACAAATTACACACACACACAACATGGATGAATCCCAAATGCATTATGCAAAATGAAAGAAGCTATCTCAAAAGGACATAGTCTCTATAATCCTAGTTACACGATACTCTGGGAAAAGTAAGCCCATAGTGACCGGGAAAAGATCAGTGCTGTCAGGAGTTCGGGGTGGGGGAGGGTTTCACCACCAGGAGGCAGCACTGGGGAATTTGAAGAGTGACTGCTTCCTGTGCTGTTTATAGTGCTGACTATATGCATCAATGCAGGGGGTAAAACAGAACTAGATGCTCAAAAAAATTGAACTTTTTATTGATAATTTTTTAAATCATCAAAGAATAACATTTTAAAATCATGGAAAGAACTGGTAGATCTTGGTGACTGAAGGTTGACACCTGTATGAAGGAAGGAGGTTACATGTGAGGATCTAGTAGCCCTGAAGTTCCTTGCCAAGGAAACAATAATGGTCCAGGAGACCATGAAGAGTCAGTGTGCGGGGCAACACAGAGGCACAGAGGTATGGAGGGTCAGGAACCTTGATTTCTGGCCTGATTTCACCAAATGATGACTGTGTGAAATTACACAAGCTACATCATTCCCCCCTCCCGAGCCCTAGTTTAGCTAATTCTAAAATGAGAAAGTGAAGCAAATGACCTGGAAGGTTCTTCCACACTACAAACATTCTAAAGTCAATTTTCTTATAGCTGTTGAGTCTAGGAAGACAGCAGGACAAATAAGTAGAAATACCCTGATATGGAAGAATAGCTACGCATCCTCACAAATGCCATCAGGAAACAAAATACAGTGAAAACCGTTGACGTGTGTGGATAGTAAAGCGATGGTGGCTGAAGCGGCCAATAGCAGGAAAAAGACAGGAGACTCAGAATATCACCTTCTTGCATAACAGAAACCAAGAAAATTTCAGTTTCATTGGGGCAGGGGATGAAGGGTTGGAAAAACTCAAGCACTGAATGCGGAAAAAGTCAAGACAAATGAACAAGACTAGCATATGATGCAGAATTCCACTTCTGGACATTTATCTAAGAAACTCAAAACACTAATTCAAAGGACATAAGCACCCCTATGTTTACTGCAGCATTATTTACAATAGCCAAGATATGGAAGCAGCCTAAGTGTCCATCGATAGACGAATGAATAAAGAAGATGTGGTACATATATGCAATGAAATAATACTTGGTCATAAAAAAGAATAAAATCTTGTCATTTGTGGTAACATGGAGGGACCTGAAGGGTATTATGCTGAGTGAAATAAGTCAGACAGAAAAAGACAAACACCATGTGATTTCACTTACATGTAGAATGTCAAAAACAAAATAAACAAACAAAACAGAAACAAACTAATAGGTACAGAGAACAAACTGATAGTTGCCAGATGAGAAGGAAGTTAGAGGATGGGTGAGAAAGGGGAAGGGATTAAAAAGCACAGATTGGCAGTTACAAAACAGTCACAGGGATGTAAAGCACAGCACAGGGAATATAGTCAATAACACTGTAATAACTCTGGTGTCAGATGGGTACTGGACTGATGGGGGTGATCACTTCACATGTTATATAAATGTCTCATCAGTATGCTGTACACCTGAAAGTAATATATTTTATGTCAACTGTAATTTTTTTTTTTTGTTTTAAAACAAACAACAGAGCATACAGACATTTCAGAGACCAGGAGAGTGAGTGACGGCCCACAAAAGTAACAGAAAGACTACCATCAAACTTTGCATGCTATCTGAATATATCTTGATTGTGTCCTAATTGTTTTGCCCTTGTATTTTCAATCCCACTCTGCCTTCATCTTTGCTGTTAGAAGCCTAGAATTTAATAAAACATGTAGATGTAGTTTTCCTGCAATAACCTACATCAGAGACTGCAATTTTCAAAATTTAGAATCTCCTGGAAATTAAGAGTATAACTATTAAGTGCCAGTGAGCCATTTATGCAAAGACTCAAGAATTCTAGAATGGAAACAAACATTTTATTTTTAAAAGATTTAATAGAATGTAAAGAATACAACTTAAGGATTAAGATTTTACTGTCACCTTATTAGTGTGTAAGGCAGGAAAATAGCTTGAAGTCAATAATATTCCCAAACCGACCAATCAAAATGTAACAAATCCTTGACCTCTGTCCAGAGCATGCCGCAGAACACCACTTAATGAGCTTCAACTCTTTCAGCCAAAGGAACCCAGTGAGACACACCACTCGGAGCATTTAACCAGAGCGGAAGGAAAATTAGGGAAATTAACAGTTCTAAAGGACACCTGTGTGGACTCTGAGAAAGATGATACCTACCAAGTAAGACTCCTGGTGGCTAACTATGCTCAAATTTAAAAGAAGATCCTCATAGTCATTTCTAAACCTGGGCCTCTCATGCAAATCACACTTCAAGGAGAAATCTGCACTGTGTTCCTGCCATCTGAGCCAATCCTTACAAAGGAATCCCTAGAATCCTATTTCAACCAATAGGACTGAGGTTTCCCATCCAATCAAAACTGCGTAGTTATATCCCCATGAGTACCTTCACTGACCAATGACAGTGACTGCATTCTGACAAATCTGGACAGTGCCTTTTGGACCAATCAAATTGCAACAATCTAGAGTCCTTATTTGCATGAGGATGGACCAATCAGGGACCATGGACTGGGACTTCTGCCTATGTAAGTCACCTCCTCTCTGGTTCCAAGTGTTCACTTTCCTTTTCCACCAAAGACTGAAGATTGCATTTTTCTGACCCTGGAGTCAGAGATAAACACCAAAGATAAAACACCAAAACATCTTACCAGGCCAGAGAAGACCACATGGAGCAGAGCGGGGCAGGCAGAGCAGAACAGAGCAAAGCAGAGCAGAACTGAACTGAACTGAACTCTCCAGCCAGGGAGGGCCTCACCCCAGGGCTACCTCACAGCCACGCTGTTGTATAGCCATCCTATTGTACAGCCATCCTATTGCACAGCCAGGCTGTATCTCAATTGAGCTGTTTGCACTGAATAAAGTTTCCTTCAACACACCCCAACTTGGAGATTCCTGTTGACACTGAATTGGCACCTATGACCACCGGTGCCAATTTGATACCTGCAGTCAAAGTTAATAGAAAGTTTTTCCAACAGCACTTCTGCCAATTTCCTTTTTTGATGATTACAAGTGAAAACATCAACATGACATAACCTGGTTATAAAAGAGGAGAAAGAACAGACAACTTCAGCTCAACCCTTGGTCATTTTACCATGAACAACCCACTCACTTTGGGCAAATGCCTTCACTCCTCATCTCCCTTTCTGCATCTATAAAATGGAGATAATCATACACTCCCATCTAGCACTCAGGCTCCCAGTGCCCCGTGCCGGATGAGACCATGTCTGCGGAGGCACTTAAGGAGAATACAAAAAAAAAAAAGACAAACACAAGATGTCATTATTGCTATTCTGTATGGGGTGAGTGGGGGGAGAATATATTTCAAATACATACAATCACATCCAACTGCCTCTTTCAAGTCAGCCATACGCTTCTCTACAACCACAGCTGGGCTGTTGAGCAGATGCTGGAATGGATACAGACAGAAAGGTGGTGAAAGAGAAATGTGCCTGTCCTTCTGATTTCAGGAAGATAAAAAAAGGAATTTCTCATCCATTTATATTCTGCTAATCTTTTCTGAGAGCATCCTATGTGTCAGACACCATGCTAGCACTAAAAAGAATGAGATTAAAAAAAATAGAAGAAGCCTCTTAAGCGTGTTCAGTCTGGAAACAGCTAAGCAGCCAGTCACAAGCCTGCATGCCTGGAATTATCCGGACATGCACAGGGGCAACGCCCACCCAGACGGCTGGGCGGGTCAGGACGCAACACTCTTCACAGAAGAGGTGATGCCCTAGTCAAGTCTTAAAAGATGAGAACAAATTAGATGAATGAAGCAGGGACAAAGCATACTAAGGAGGAAAAAGTTATGGAAGCAAAAACCAACAGCAGAGGGGAAGGGTAGGTGAGAGAGGTAACAAGAAGAAAAGATGGAGATTCATGTATTCCACGGAGGCACTCCGGCTTTCTGTTGGGGCCACGGAAACCACGGACTTTTTAAGCAGGACTAACATGACCACCCTGGCAGTTCAGAAAGGGGACTGGGTCACCAGCAAGGAGAATAGAATGAAGACAGGCCAGAATTGGATGGCTATGTAGAAATGCAGGCCAGAAGTAATGAGAGCTTAAGAATAGGTATAAACGCAAGAGATAATAAAGAAAATGACTTGACTTTGATGGCTGGAAGGACACAAGGGTAGAGGACAAGGAGCTGTGGGTGAGTCCCTGGTTCCCTCTGTCATGATGACTGAGAAGGGGATGGTCTTTTACAAGATACTAGAAAAAGTGCAGATTGGGCAAGCAAGATGAATTCACGTTGTACTCTGTCACTTAGCACATGACTTCATGTATATAGCAGGTTACGCTGTACATTTGTGACCAACTAAAATATCACATTCCTCACCATTTAGCTGGCTATTCTGAATTCCCACAGGCAAGAGCACCTCTTAGAATGGAATATCTAAGCAAGACTCACTTCCATGCTCTTAACTACTCAGTAGCCAAACTGAGAACAGCCGTCACATGAAAGACGGTAAGTGGCTTACCCCAGGCTAACACAGCCAGACAAAAAGAGAACTAAACTCCAATCCAGGATGGTATGCTTCCAGAAGATCAGCTTTTCATCTAGTTTGCTATACTGCTCCATTAACGGCCTAGTGCTATTTGTAATATGTACTGGGTTGGCCAAAAACTTTTAGTTTTTTCCATAAAATAAAAGATACATTTTCATTTTCACCAATAACTTTATTGATTTGGTTATTTTGAGTATGTCGGCTATCTCTCGCATGGTAGAACATTTATTGTTCTCAATTACTGTCTCTGTTTGATCACTATCAACTTCTATGGGTCCACCCAACCGTGGAGCATCATCCAGCGAGAAACCTCCAGCACAAAACTTTGCAAACCACTTTCACACATTCAGTCAGTCACAGCAGCTTCTCCATACACAAATCTTTATTTGTGTTTTAGTTGTGTTTTTACCTTTCTTGAAATAA
Source organism: Micronycteris hirsuta (assembly GCA_004026765.1). Taxonomy (NCBI): domain Eukaryota; kingdom Metazoa; phylum Chordata; class Mammalia; order Chiroptera; family Phyllostomidae; genus Micronycteris; species Micronycteris hirsuta. The sequence goes on from PVJI01000607.1 coordinate 145,692, forward strand.
TAAAGCATAATACACCAAAAATGTTGCATATTTTCTTCCATCTTCAATATTAAAATGACTACACAAAAATTCACCAATTTTTGTTTTCTCTTTTAATTATATTTTATTGATTATGCTATTACAGTCATCCCAATTTTTCCCCCGTTGCCTCCCTCCACCCAGTACACCCCACTCCCTCAAATGCTCTTCATATCATTGATTCTGTCTCTGTTCTTGTTTGCTTAGTTTGCTTTTTAGATTCAGTTGTTGATAGATATGCATATATTGCCATTTTATTGCTCATACTTTTGATCTTATTTTTCTTAAGTCCCTTTAACATTTCATATAATAGTGATTTGGTGATGATGAACTCCTTTAGTTTTTTCTTGTCTGGGAAGCTCTTTATCTGCCCTTTGATTCTAAATGATAGCTTTGCTAGATAGAGCAATGTTGGCTGTAGGTCCCTGCTTTTCATGAATTTCAATATTTCTTGCCAATCACTTATAGGAACTCTGATGTAGGTAACTAACTATTTTGCTGCTTTTAAGATTATCTATTTATCTTTAACCTTTGGCATTTTAATTAGGATGTGTCTTGGAGTGGGCCTCTTTGCATCCATCTTGTTTGGGACTCTCTGCACTTCTTGGACTTGCATATCTATTTCTTTCACCAAACTATGGGAGTTTTCTTTCATTATTTTTTGAAATAGATTTCCAATTTCTTGTTCTTTCTCTTCTCCTTCTGGCACCCCTATAATGTAAATGTTGGAAAGCTTGAAGTTGTCCCAGAGGCTGCTTACACTATCCTCATTTTTCTGGATTCTTTTTTCTTCTTGTTATTCTGATTGGTTGTTTTTGCTTCCTTATGTTTCAAGTCATTCATTTGATTCTTGGCTTCATCTACTCTACTGTTGTTTCCCTTTAAATTGTTCTTTATTTCAATTAATGTATACTTCATTTTGGTCTGGATCTTTTTTATGTTGTTGAGATCCCCACTAAGTTCCTTTGAGCATCCTTATAACCAATGTTCTGAACTCTGCATCTGGTAGATTGCTTATCTCTATTTCGTTTAGTTCTTTTTCTGGAGTTTTGATCTGTTCTTTCATTTGGGCCATATTTCTAATCTCTTCATTTTGGCAGCCTCCCTGTGTTTGTTTCTACACATTAGGCAGAGCTGCTGGGACTCCTTGTCTTGGTAGCATAGTCTAATGTAATAGGCCCTGTAGAGTCCAGTGACACAGCCTTCCTTATCACCCAAGCTGGGTACTCAAGGTGCACCTTTCATGTGGGCTGAGTACACCTTCCTCTTGTAGTTGAGCCTTGACTGCTATTGGCAGGTCAATGGGAGGGGTTTACCCACATCAGCCAGCCTCAAGGACAGGCTGGGACTACTGACCACCAACCTCTGCCCTCTATGGAGGATCAGCTGTGCAGGGGCAAAGTGGTGGTACTCCGACATGGTCTGTAGCTGTCCCCTGGGTATGCAGGCTCTGGAGTTTCCTGGGCAGTGCAGACCAAGTTCAGCCTCAACCTGTGTTCTGCCCAGGGCCACCCTGCATGAACTATAAAGCAATCTGAGATGGATGCTACTTGTGCTGGCTTGGAGATTACCAGGAAAATCAAGCTGTAGATCTAGGCTGTGCTGCTGTTGCCTTACCTGGGCCACTTAGCAAGAGGTATGGGGGTGAGGGGCTTACTGAGGCTGGCTGTTGCTTGTTTGAGAGGATTTAGGAAGTTTCAGGCATGAGCCAGGACAAGCCATTCATATGGAAAAGTCACAGTTAACAACTTGGGTGGGCTCGTAAGTTGGGTGGGACAGAGTCTCAGGGGATCTCCAGGGCAGGGCAAACCATGTTAGCTAGGTTGATGGAGTCTCAGATATGGCCCTCACATGCCAGCTCTGTGGCTCTGTTGCAGGAGGGCTCAGAAAAGGGACAATGGCCTCTGCCCACCTTTCTGTCCCCTAGCTCCCACCTTGGTGCCTGACACTTCAGTTCCTCCCCATATGTCACTTGTGCCTTTCATGCTGCTACCCCGCTGCTGGAGCTCAGAAGGAAGGAGTCTGAGTAAATTCCTGTGTGGGTTTTTCAGGGGAAATTCTTGGGACTCCAGAAGTTTCTTCCACCAACTCAATCCTTGCTGAGTTTTGCAGCCAGAAGTTACTGGGACTTATTTTTCTGGCATTGGAACCCTGGGCCAGGGGACCTGGTATGGGGCTGGGACTCCTGGCTCCCAAGATAGCTGTCCAGAATTTTTAACCACCACAGATGGATGTGAAACCAGCCCACTCCATGTTTCCACCCCTACTACCAGTCTGGATGAATGTGGTTTCTTTAATTCTGTAGTTGTCAGACTTCTATTCAATTTGGTTTCTGACAATTCTAAGTGATGGTTATTCTATATTTTAGTTGCAATTTTTTTTTTAATATTTTATTTTTATTTATTGAGAGAGGAGAAGGGAGGGAGACAGAGAGGGAGAGAAACAGCAATGTATGGTTGCCTCTCACATGGCCCTCACAGGGGGCCTGGCCTGCAACCGAGGCATGTGCCCTGACCGGGAATTGAACCGGGACCGTCTGGTTCCCAGCCCACGCTCAATCCACTGAGCTACACCAGCCAGGCTTAGTTGCAATTTTGATGTGGTGTGCAAGGAGGCAAGCTGTGTTTACCTATGCCGCCATCTTCACTGGAAGTCTCTCCGATTTTAATGTTTGTTTTTTTTTTAAATGCATGCTGATACGTCAGCTGTCACAAGACAATCTAGAAAAAAATGTTTCGAATGAAGTTAAAGACAACTAAGTGCTACTACAGCCATCTTATAGAAAAAAAAACAAATGAACTTCTTGGCCAACCCAATAATAATGGCTCGATAGTCTTGTTCTCTGGCCACTGTACTCCTCTTTTATGACTTCCTTCTGAGAACAGAGTCCGGCCACCGTGAACTACCTAGTTTCAGTCCCTTGAAACAGGATTCCCACTGCTGAGGTCTGGATCAGCTGTCTTGGTACCCTACAAAACCCTTTCCTATCTCTGCTTCTTAAAGTTCAATCCAACAGCTACTTCTGATAACCAGCCACTCTGGCTCGGCAAATGCAGGGAGAATATTGTGGTTTTTATAGGAGCTATTTCTGAATTCATTTAACCTACCTTATATCATGGTATGAAAAGTTCCTTGAGGGCAGTCCTTACTTAACTCATATTTGTATCACTGGATGAACTTAGTATAATACTTCTGCCACCTCAATGGCTTGCTTCCCATGATAGTGTTAGTTCTGGGAAGAAGGGAGAGGAAGGCCACCGGAGAAGGACACAAGCACTGTCCTAGGCATGACAGAGCCGTGAACCAGATGGCAAGATCCCTGAACTCAGAGTCCAGTGGAGACAAGATGTTTAAAATACACGCACGTATACACACACACACACATACCTCAAACACACAAAATACTTGATAAAGCTAGAGGCTGGGTATATATACCAGAGGCTGGCTTAATCATAATATTTTCTATATTTTTCTGATTAAAATATTTTCATAATAAAATGAGAAAAAACAAAGGTAAAGCCTCTACTCCCTGGGGATAGAATTTACTAGTCAAACTGATTCAGTTGCAAAGGTTGTAAAGAGAGAAAATCTTATTTTAGTATATTATGTTTTTAACAGCATGCTCTACAGCTAGCTGAAAAAGCAATTAAGAGAAATGCGCTAGTTGTGTGTGTGATGGAAATGCACTAATTTAGATAATATAAGTTCAAGCAAACAGTAAAATGAGGCGCTTGGTCAGTCTAGACTTTCCTTATCTACCTCTCATCTCCATATCCTCTATAATGGCAAATAATAAAATGAAAACTACAGGAAAACACAGCCACTTCCTATTATAGTTCGGCCTTAGGAAAGGAAGCCCTAGTAATGACCACTACTGTCTATTCTCTACTTACAGCATGCTGGGGATTTACAGACATGACCCATAACAAGTCTGAAAGATGAGCACTATTATCCCCATTTTACAAATGAGGAAACTCAGATTCAAACAACTCAAGTAATTTGATCAACATTCCATTCCCAGTGACTGGCAGAGTGGGACACCCAAACCCAACACTGCCAAGAGTCAGAAGCCTTGTTTGCATTTTCATTACACCGTGACGTCTGCCTCCCGATATCTGATATTCCATCTCTCATTCTTTGCACACTCTGGGCTCCACAATTGAGTGAATCTGATCAAGAAAATATCCAGCAGACAGTTCAATAAATTTTTTTAAAAAAGAAAAACAAGAAATCACAGTCTTGAGATATACAGTATCAGAAATACTACCTCCAAATGTTAGCTCAAGGCAATAAAGAAAATTGAGTGGTAAAGAAAACTAAACTGTACAATTCTCTACAGTCATAAAAGAAATCTTGCATAACTATTTTAAACTGAACAGACATAACATTTGAAAGGACCTTAAAGATGCAATTGACAACAAACCTGTGAGAAATGAATTCTTATAGTCATTATCTGTAAACATGCGTTACTGTAAGGAGTCCACAAAATTTGTCTTCTACATGCAGAATGAGCAATGGGAAAACAAGAGTGTATGTAAGCAGGTTGAGATTTTATTATTTACTGAATTTTCAAAAATTAAGAAAAGCCTAACACTTGAAATAAATGTCATTATTTATTCTAATGGGATTCATGTTGACTATTCTGAAAATGAAGTACAGATGAGAAAATGAGAAAGGTCAGATTTAATCTATACATCAATATTTCTGACCCCTAGAGTTTATTCCTAAAATACAGGCCTCTGGGCACAGAAGCTTCTTGCACTTTCTCCACCACTGCCCCTCACAGTCTCTGTTTAAGGGGCCAAAACTGCTCTGACCACACTTCCTAGACACTAGAACTTTTTGAGTCAAAACCAAACAATATAATCACAGCAGTCTACCAGCTGGACTCTCATTCCTCCACCACCCCACCTCAGAGAAAGGGGGCTGCTCCTTGCCTGGGCCTGCGCATGCCCCGCTGAGAGCTGAACCTCTACATTCACATGTATGAATCACACAGAAGTGCCAGGGAAGGAGTCAGAGAAGAAATCACTGGGAAGGTAAAAGGACCAGAAGTATAGACAGCCTCAAAGATTAAAAGAGGGCCCTGGATAGTGTAGCTCAGTGGACTGAGCACCTGCCTATGAACGAAAGGGTCCCCAATTTGATTTCCAGTCAGGGCATATGCCTGGGTTGCAGGCAAGGTCCCCAGTAGGGGACACTTGAGAGGCAACCACACATTGATGTTTCTCTCCCTCTCTTTCTCCCTCCTTTCCCCTCTCTCTAAAAATAACTAAAATCTTTGAAGAAAAAAACTTTTAAAAAAAGATTCAAAGAGGGAAAAGGAAATAAAAGAGGGGTGTTCCAGGACAATAAAGGAGGAGGTAGAGGAGGAAGAAGCATTCAATGCTATAGGGTCAGAAGTAATGTCATATTAGCAATTTCAGCGGAGAGGTCAGGGCAGATTCAGATACCAGACTCAGGAGAAGATGGAAGATACAGACACTTATTATAAATGGTCTAGAGACATTTGCTCGTGTTCCTTTTTTGATGGAAACCTCCTCCAGAGTGAGGCCTACTTTCCCCTAACACACCCAGCAGCAGTGAAGACACAGAGCACTGGATACCCCTGGTCCATCAGGGGGCACACAGGCAGGACCCTGCGCCTCTGCCAGGCTCTCAGCACCACCTCCTGCCACCCAAGCAGAACCAGACGGCCGCGATGCAGCAGGTGCTGCGCCTGCGAAATCACACTTCCAGTCAACCACCAAACGCGTATCTTAAAACAGACTTCAGCTGTAAACCTGAAGCCATTTGCCAAGAAGGCTGATGCAGTGCCAGGTTAGTGAGCTACATTGAAAATTTTAATAGTATAAAAATATCCCAATTATCTTTTTTCCAGAGATGCGTCTCTGATTATATCTTGCATGTTAAACCAAAAAATTTATTCAGGCAGTATTACAATTATTCTTTGAAGCAGAGTATTTGACTGATTGCCAAAAAGTGATTAACTAAATATGTAAATTATATGGCTGAGTATCAACCATGTATGTTATTTTGTTCTAGAGGTCACCTATTTAAATCAGAACTCTACAAACACACACATACGCACACATGCATACACACACCTATCAGTAAAAAGACCAAGACAAATGCCAAAAGGTGATTAAACGAAAAAGATCCTACAGCAAGAAAACAGACTTTTAATATAACAGTGAAATCCACAAGGCTGTCGGTAAACCCACCGAGGGCCTCGCTCTTCAGATACATTACATGCTTTTAGAAAATACACATGGTGTAAAGAGACCTCACTGGCATTGTTTAAGCCGTGGTTAATCACATCTGATTCTTATCCAGGCTATAAAAGTACGTTCACTTCTCTTACCACAAAACAGGAGGCTAACTTCCACTTCCCACACCTCCGCAAAAACTGCCCAAGTCATGTCACGGCACGTGACTGTGTACCAGGCCAGCAGACCACCAAGAGGAGTCTGTGGAGAACGCGTTGCTCTGCGTTCTCCAACAGGCCTCTTCAACCACAGAGATTGGGAGGAATATACAGGTTTAAATCAAGAGTGCTTGCTGCGTGCACACAGCTTGCAGCCCAGAACCCCAGCTCACCTTGCAAATAGAAATTTCTTAGCTGCCTCAGTGAGATAAGGTCAATCACATCTGCATGTCCAGAAAGGATTCTGATGAGAGTTTTACCAGCTAAGACTGACACTATTACCAAATTTTCCCTCTTGAGGTAGTGACAGGCAAGAGATATTAAAGCAGAAGATATGAAAACGCCAGGCTGTTTTCCAAGAACCCTGACAGGCCTCACTCAAGGCTGCTGCCAAGTTCACTGGTGACACTGCTCTGAAGTACTGCGAAACTGCTTTCTTGACCTCAGGCAAACACTAATGCTTTCAGCTGAATATTGTTGGAAGTGCTTGGATATTTTCTTGTCAGTGAGGAGGCATTTCCTTGACCAAACTTGGATATGATGGCCCTCTAATAAAACTGATCACAAGACATGTTTGTTATTATTTTAAAAGCCTGTTTAAAGATGTCTGACTTGAACAGACTCATAGCAGTGTTATTCACAATAACCAAAAGGTAGAAGCAACGCAAGTGTCCACTAATGAATGAATGAATGAATGAAATGTGGCGTATGCATGCAATGGAATATCATTAAGCCTTAAAAAAGAAAGGATACATGCTACAAGACGGATGAACCCTGAAAACAGTATGCTAAGTGAAATACGCCAGACACAGAAGGACAACTACTCCATGATTCCACTGACATAAGGCCTGAGTTGTCAGATTCATAGACTAAGCAAGTAGAATGGTTGGTTGCCAGGACTGGGGGAAGGGGAAAGGAAGTTATTTAATGGGTACGAAGTTTCGGCTTGAGACAATGAAAGAATTCTGAAGATGGAGGAAGGTCGCAGCCGCACAGCGATGTGCATGTACTCAATGCCACTGAACTGTACTCTTAAAACTGACTAAAATGATAAGTTTTATGTTATATATAGTTTACTAATTAAAATAAATAAAAAATGTTTGTACTTTTTAAAAGAAGATTAGGTTCAAGACATTTTCAGTAATATCTTAGAAATATTATATTTTAAACCTATATAAATATAATACATATTTCTATGTATGTTTGAGGATCCACCAAAACTGTCTTCGGTTTCAAAACTTGGCCCAAATCTGATCATTGGTTTCAGTCTGAAAGACCAAAGAACGACATGCCTTCCTGAAATGTCATTTCTGGCACCTCGAATTGGTGTGTGATCGATGCCTGCACCACATCCACATGATGTCAGTAATATGCACAAGGCACACTGTTCAAATATTTACTGGTAATAGCTGAAGATTCATTTCCAAAAACTAGCGAGCATTCCGGATGTATCACTGAATAAAAATCTTCTCCCCACAGAGACTCCCAAGGGTAGCACCCCTACGTGACACCCAAGGGATTCTGTCATGTACCTAACATAAGATGTTCAAAGACGGGATGGGATGGCTGGTTACTCCATGTTTGAAAAGGCGACTTCAGTAAAAGAAAACTCTAATACTATACTTTACAGATCGCAGCATGGCATAGCATGCTTACTAACACACTTACTAACACTTACTTACTAGCCAAAAGACATGCTAACAACCAACGGTTACCTGCGGAAAGTGGCTGATCATTAGAAACTGAGATGCCTTGAGAGAGCAGACACCTCTCACGTATCCCATCCCTGAAGCTCCTTCCGTCATTCTTCTCCAGGGTATACGCTGAAACTGATGAGCAGGCACTGAAAGCCGAGATGCAGATGGAGATTTGGAACACAGCTTTGTTATCTTGAAAGCCAATTACACTGCTCCACTGCCACGCTTCAGAGCCAAGGCTTAAGGACTCGTTTTTCTCTCAACTGGCTGTGTGAGGCTGCAATCGCATGCAAAAGTATCAGGAAAAAGTGTATATACCGGCCACAACCTTACTTCTCCTTCTGAGATTATTCAGATGTATCCTCATTCAAGCACTGCACAAAGCTGGGGTGAGGGGTAACTTTAATGAAACTGGACCATCATCACCCAGGAAGTCTTTAGTTCCAGGAATTAAAGAGAGAAGAAGCCAATAGCTATTTGACAAAAGTTTAATAAGCTGGAGATGAACTATCACATACAGTGCTTCATATTGACAGCTAGCCAAAATAATAATAATTCCAAAACCTAAATAAGTAAATAAATAAATAAGAGCCTTGCTCCTCCCTCTTCCACCTCAGGTGAAAGTCAGTACCCACCCAGCGTGGCCAGTGTCCACTGCACTGATCGTCCATGCTAAGAAATTAAGCTCCTATACAACAATTCCAAATGCTAACTATTATAATGTTAATAATAACACTACAGTGATTTTTGGAAGATTTCAGACTTATACTTGTATCCCAGAAACTGATTCTAGAACAGGGAGATTTAGCTTTGGCAAAACTATTCCTTTTAACATCCCATCTTTCAGCATTTGGTCAAAGTGTTTATTCGGTACACATGCAGTATTTATAGAAAAAAGACTGGAGGGATATGTACCAAAATAATCGTGGTTATCTATGGATGATAAGCTTATGAATGGTATTCTTTTTGCATGTATATTTTCCAAACAGAGGAAGAGTAGTCGGGAAGAAAGGCAGGGGGAAAGAGTAAGAGAGGAAGGGGGTAAACGTTTTTCTAAAAGAAAAATCAAACTTAAGTTAAAAGGCAACTGCAGACCAGCCTTGAACAGCCAGCACAGGCTGTTCCCTGCCAGCTCCAAGGACAGCCATTCACGGATGCCGGTGCCCATGGTGCCCCTGGCCATCCTCTCCCTTGTCAATGTCCAGCTCAAACCTGTCTCGCCAGCAAATGCCTCCATGAACATGTCAGCCCAAACTCCTTGAGTCCCAGTCACGAGCACAGACAGCACTCAAACACACTGTGTTGTCACCAGGTCCATCACTCGGGTGCCCCTTCTGGAGTGCAGCTCTTGGGAGCAGAGCCCCACGCACGACTCCTCCCTCTTTGGACCCTGAGATCCTGGCTCGGCCCGGCACTCGGCGGAGGCTCACCAACAATAGCAGAGAACACAACACTTTCACAGACTCGCCGAACGGTGCCAACGGCACTTCTACTGATCTCAATACTGTGACAAGCAGCCACACTACCAAAGAGAGTCGTTAATTTCTTCTTCCTCAAGAAATCTGCTTTGCCTTTGACGGAATTAACCTTTATTGCAACTTTGTCAGGTCACCTATCTGAAATGCCTGCTAGTTTCTAAGGCGGATCTGCCTGGAAGAGCCATGCCTGCGGTGCCTGGGAGGGGCCGCAGCGGCTGCCTTGTGGAGAAGGTGCCCGTAGAACATCGGAGCAGGCAGATTCCGAGGCAGGCCTTGCCAGGCTCCAAAAAGGGATTTAAACCAGGTGACTTCTAAGAGTAAAGCACCACTCCACACGGCTGCAAACACCATAGGCAAAGTCAGTCAGAGGCCCCAGGCTCAGAACAACGTAAGGCCCAAAAGAGGTGACAGTGAACAAGAGGCAAGTCCAGGGCAGCAGGCGATAAGGCTTGTGACAACTATCGCACAAACACCAGAAGCCAGAAAGTAGGCAGGGGTATCCCCACTCCGAAAACAGCTGTAGCCCGACTACCAGCCCTTCCCACCCACAGTCTTGCACTGTGCTGGGAGAAAGTTCAGGGAGGCTGCAGGGAGACGGTTCAACAGTAGGGCGTTATCAGTAAGACCCCTTAGTGACCGACTTCAGGCTTTCTAAACATCAGTAATTCCAGGTCAGGGATGTAGCTTAACAGCAGGCATACAGAGAAACCTGCGTGGACTTCACAGAAGGTTGAACTACCTGTTGAGGAGTCATTCTTCTTGTAGTCCTCCCATGAGTATTTGTCACACTTTTTATGAGAGTCAATATGGCTGGACTCCCTCCCTCGTAGACCATAAGCTGGTTGAGAGCAGGAACCATACCTGCCTAATTATCAGTGCGTCACCAGTCCCCGGCAAGGCGCCTGGCTCATAATAGGCTCAAACAGTATGTACTGAATCATTTTTTTTTATAATAACAAAAGCATTACATATCTTTTTGCACATATTTTTAGAAGAATTTTCTATATGAGTATTCTTCTAGATATTATTTTTATGTATACCGCTATGCAGGTATACATAATTAATCCTTTATTGTTGGATTTACATTTCCAACTTTTCACTATGATAAACGGCTCTGGGATAAAGAATGGTTTTAATTATTTCTTAAAATAAACTCCCAGAAGTAGAATTGCTGGATCGAACAGTGTGTAAGTATCTATGCCATCCCTCTTAAAAGCTACCCTCCATACCCTTATCGTGAAGGGCAACTGACATTAATGTTATTATTTAGGAAAACTACCATGGACTTCTCAAGCAGAAGAATCTCCTAAAACAGGTGCCTCTGACATCAACAACCAAAGTTCTAAACCGTCCTCTCCAGACCTATTTTTGGTGCCCATCAAACCCAGAAATCTGAGAAGCTGCATCTGCTCAAGTGGTCTCCTGCCCTCCTCCCAAAGCTCAACCTCCTTTTCCCACTTAATAAAGAACTAAACCACATGGTAGCAGCACAATTACCCCTCCTTTCTCCTTCTAAGTTAGCTGGTCTTCCGTGATGCCAACGCTGTCATTCTGCTGCTTATTTCCTGCTGGGCCTGCTCCAGCCGTAAGTCACAGAAACGCCAAGTGCCCTGGAGCTGCACTGAGGCTCTGTGTGTCTGCCTCCTGCCGTCAGGCAGGCTTCTCATCAGTTCCTCCAAAAAGGGGAAAGACAGCTATAGAGACCCCCAATGGCACAATTTTAACTTTTATTCCACTTCCGGAGATCTTCCAAGTGAATTCAACTGAAGTTTTAAACACTCTCTCCCCCAAAATGCACATGCCTGTAACGATAAATTTGATGTCAGTGGCTTTCTGAAACCCATCCAAGAACCCTAATAAGAACTCCTGGGCCGCTGGTAATACCCTCAAACAAATGGCCATAGGGAGGCTTGAGAATTCCTAAGTGTTCTCACCAGCCTGTGTCTGTCTCTAAAATCAGAGACAGAGAAAGCCGGCCATGTTCAGGGCCATATGGAAACTTGGAATGCTGCCCAGCACAACTGCTGGTAACTTTGTAGAGCATTTCTAAGTAACTCAGGTGTCACTACTCTAATACCAGCAGCAAAGCAAATGTCAAATTACTGACCTTGTGAATGGGCTGAGTGGCTGGCAGAGCCCTTGGGAAGCACAGGTGCAGGCTCTGCCTCCTGACCACCTGGCATGCGACATCCTCATTGACTTGATTATTGTGTCTGACCCATTACCAAGAAAACTCCATGCAGGCGAAGCCTTTGGTTGGTTCCCACCTGTACTGTATTCTCAGTCTCAGCCAAGCCAAAGCTGCTGGTCCCAAAGGTGTGAAAGGTTTAGGCAACAGACTGAGGCCATCACGAAGAGACTTCCACAGGGGCCACGGCACACGTGAGACATTCATGCACCTGGGAGCTGATGGTGAAGGGAGTGAAGTAGGAACAGGAGAGTGAAGGAGGAGAGTGGGATCAGGTAGGAACACGAGAGAAAGGACTACCGTCCACATGGTGAAAATTTCAACAACACATGGCCACACAGCTGGGTACAGATGGACGGGCCCAGTGCACTAACTCCAAGGCTCGCTCATGGTGCATCTAGTCACGGGAATAGTCAACACATCTCTAAGTGACCGGAAAGGGCACAAGCACTCCCTCCCCCTCAGACGAAGACTCTCTGGGTCACCTTCTGCTGCCACTTCCCAAGGTCATCTCAGCAACTGTGGAATGCTGCCCTGCCTACCGCAGGCATATGCCCAGGGCTTTCACTTGACGACACTGAGAGAGTATTTATTACTCCCACTTCACATGAAGAAAGCCAGTACCCCCAAAAGAGTCACATTTGCTCCTTCTCCATCTCAGGTTACCAGGGCAGCCGGGCTTGGGCTGAAGGCCATGGATTCTCCCACGCAGGGTGTTTTGTTTTGTTTTTTTTCCGAAAACCCTTTCGGTCCCATGGCTGGTGTTCCAGATGCAGGCATGGTAGCTCTCCTCTCCTCTCCACCTGTCTGAGGACCCCCACCAGCCACCAGCCTGCCTTTCTCTTTGGGCCTCAGGAACACCCACACCCCCGCCCCTTTTCAGATTGGGAGGGTAAAGCGTTTCTGGCATCACATCAGCTGCTTTTTATCTCCCCTGCCTAACTTCCCCGGCTTCTGCCACTGCTGGGACCGGGCATTCCCTCCAGCCCTCCCCACCTCCTTAGGGGATGCTGTTTTGGCTTGTTTTTTGAAATCCTCACTGGAGGACATGCTTACTGATCCTAGATGGAGAGTGGGGGAGGGTGGAGAGGGAGAGAAATATCAACGTGAGAGAGAAATTTCGATCATTTGCCTCTCTACAAACCCAAAAACTGGGCACATGGGAATCGAACCCACAAACTTGCAGTTTACAGACAATGCTCCAACCAAGTGAGCCACACCAGCCGGGGCAGGGACAGTGTTCTTGAGGTCTGTTTTCTACCACCCTGCCCCCAGGACCATTTTCTGCTCTCCTCAACCTTCACTAAATCTGTGACTCTTGGACGCTCCATTCCTAACTTGAGCATCATCCACCCACCTGCCTTAACTGTAGAGCCCCCACCCGACCCCATAACCTGAGATTAATCATCACATTTCTTATAGTCTGTCCTTATATAACGTCAGTTATAACATTCTTTGTGGACTCACAGAGTATGCTTGAATGAAGCTTTTAAAAGACTGAGCATCCCACATTTTGCAACGTTAACAGAGCTTGCCTGCCAGAAGGAGAGTCAATCACCACGTGGAAAACACGAACAGTGAAGAATCAACCACTCATTGCTGTTGCTATTTCTATAAAGTGGTTTGGACATACAACTAAATAGGACTGGGGAAGGAAGTTCTGAAATGAGAGACTTTTTTAAAAAAAGATTTTATTTATTTCTTTTTAGAGCAACGAGAAAAGAAGGGAAAGAGGGAGAGAAACATCAAGGTACAAAAGAAACACCAGCCCCCAACCAGGGACCTGGCCCACCTCCCAGGCACGTGCCCTGACCGGGAATCGAAAGCGACCTTTAGATTTGCAGACAATGCCCACCCCACTAAGTCACACCAGTCAGGGCAGAAACAGGGATTGGCTGTCTCTCGCACAAGCCCCGACTGGGGGCTGGCCCACAACCCAGGTATGTGTCCTGACCAGGAATCGAACCAGCAACCTTTCACTTTGCAGAATGACACTCAAACAACTGAGCGACACTGGTCAGAGCAATACTTTTTTATTAACAGGGTAATAAATGACTGATGATGCAGAGATCATGAGACACTCTTGTCAGGTGCCCCACAATCACGGAACTCATGGAATCTGGGGACTGGACAGCTCGGGGTCAGCTAATCCAAACACTCCCTGTGCAGATAAGGGAACAGCCTCATGTTTGCCACGGTCACAGCGTGGCACGTACACCCTAGCTTGCACATTGTTGGTGAGAGAGGGTAATAAGGAAGGAAAGGGAAAAGGGGAAGTAAAGGTAAAAGGAGGAAAAGAGAGGACAAAGAAAATGAGAAAAGCAAACTACTAAAAACAACACTGAAAGTGGAATTTAACACTTTGCCAGAAGTTGAGGGGGCAATAAAATAAAACCTTGTTTTTAATAAAATCTTTCTTCAAAAAGCTGATTTACCTTAAAGATAGGAAGTTAGTAATCTCCAGGATTTACATTCCTAGGAAGTAGCTAAAATTTAGCCACATTTCTTAAAGACAAAGAAAGTAAGCTGTCAAGAGCTCCCTACAATTTCCTAAGTGGTTTGCAATGCAGTTCCAGTTCCCAATTCCCCTTCGATGGCTAACCACGTACAGCACACATCTTCCTAGGCTCCCTTCTGCTGTGGGGGTTATCTCACTCAAAATGGAAACCCCCTGCCCTGACCAATGTGGCTCAGTTGGTTGGGCATCACTCCGCAAAGTGAAAGGTGTCTGTTTCAATTCCCCATCAGGGCACATGCCCAGGTTACGGGCCCGGGCCCCAGTCAGGGAGTGCATGAGAGGCAACCAATGGATATTTCTCTCTCACGTGGATGTTTCTTTCCCTCTCTTTCTCCCTTCTTTCCCCTCTCACTACAAATAAATAAATAAAATCTTTAAAAAAGATGGAAACCCCAAAGACAAAAGAAAAAACAAAAAGAAATACCACTTCCAGTTCCAGCTATACTAACCTGTGGTATCATTGACCCCTCACGTGTCCTGTTACATAGGGAACCCAGAGCAGGTCACCTTCTCCTCCTCTGTCCAGCCCACCTCTGCCCCCAGGAGCCTTGGTGTGTAGCTGCCATACTGTACTCACTCCATGGCGATGGCATTTATCTGTGAACATGCCTGCCCCCCGCCTCGTCCCACGCTAAGCCCTCAAGGACGCAGACCCCATCTCACTCATTTCTATCTCTCGAGACTTAACAGGGGGTCTAGCCAGGCCAGAGCAGGCCCTTAGCACATGTTTATGCCATTCTAAACCCCCCGGCTGTAAAAAGACCAGACTTGACAACATCTGACAACTATGAACAGGTCTCTCTTGTCTCCCCAGTCATTCCTTAGCAACCCTGGTTCCCTCTGCACCGCCACATCCCCTCACCAAGCAGATGAGATCTTCCTGGATGCCAGTGTCACAAGAGACACCAAAGTTTCTTCCCCAATATAATCTACTTGTGTGTTCTCCGATTTCCTACAAACCTTTCAATTCTACTATTTTCTCATTTAACAGTTTTATGCGTAACACTGCTCAGAAGGGGGAAGTGCAGCCTCAACTGCAAAACAGAAAACGTGTGGTAAAATAACAGCAATTCATATTTCTTGAGGGCTTCCTGTGTAGGCACTGTACTAAACTTGAGCTTACGGGTAGCTAGTTTACCTCGCAAGAGCTGGAGATGGGTAAGCTCTTTTCAAGTGCTTTCCTGCAGACAATTAACCCAGTCAAATAAGATTACCTTCTGCTTCTCCACAGTTAGGCTATGCATATTTACATACTTTTAATTTTTGTGCCTAAATTTTTCCAAAAGCATAACTGGTGGACACAAAGCTTTTTTATGCCTATGGCAGGGAGTGAGGAGGGTAAATAAAATAAAATAAAATAAAAACAAATCAGGGCATCTTCCTAAGCTGAGACGCATTAGATGGCACTTCATGCTTCTAAGGAGTTTCAACTTGCAATCCCCAAATATTGCCTCCACCCTGGACTATCAGCCATCTTAGCCACGTCAGAAACACGGGTAGGGCTGGCAAGCACTGGCTCAGACATTCGTCTGTTGGCCTAGATAAACAGGACCATGTGAGTTCAGTTTTTATTTCAGGAGGAGAAAAGTATTTTAAATTTCCAACTCTGAAATCATCTCACCTGAGTGTAACTAGAAGGAGGAGCAGCTGGCTCCTCACTAGTGTGAGTATTGCTTATGGCCGTGGTTCTTGAAAAATAGTCTCCAGACCAGCGGCATCAGCAGCATCCGGGAACCTATCAGAGAAGTCAAGTACCAGGCCCCGCCCCAAGATACTGGCCTCCGAAAATCTGGTGAGGGTGGGCCCAACACAAGGTGTTTTTAACAAGCCTCCGGGTGTTTGTGATACATGCTGAAACCTAAGAACCATTAGTTTAGCTGATAAACGTCCAAGGTCATGGGAATGCCCTGCTGGGCTACCCAGTCTTTCACAACTCTGTACATAAATTGTCTCTCCACCAACAGCACCTACTCTGGTCATTTTTGCCAACTGGCAAAGGCCCCAAACACTAAATTCCATCAGGGCACTCCTGCTCTGTTGGGCAAATTACTTGGGCCCCACTCTTCTCAGCTCTAAAAAGGGTTAATATTAATATCCATCTCATAGGGCTGTTACGAGGGTCAAAGGCTTCGTGCCTAGCATGTGGTTAGCCCTCAACAAATGTGAATCCCTATGATTACACCCTTGCCTACTCAGAACTAGGGACAGAGCAGAAAAAAACTTGCTTCCTGCATGCTAACTACTCCATCTCTTCTATCCAGTCTTTCCAGAGCCCTGACTAAGGATATCCAGGACCAACAGAGACGGCACATGACTCACTATCTACCAAGCATTTACTTGTTTAGTCCACAACCTGAGCACACACCACGTGCCCAGTGATGTGCAGGGAAAGCCCACACTACAGGACTGTGCCTCCAACAGGTCTTTCTGGACAAAAGCCATCCAACTCTGGGGTATAAGACCTCACATACCTACCCCAATAAAATACAAGAGAAACACAATGAATGAATGTCATAAGAACAGCTAACATCTATATTGTAATTAACTTGTGCCAGGAACTAAGTGCCTGACAAATATTAATTTATGTAGTTCTTACAACATCCTGTAAGGTACCTGCTGTTACTGCGCCCCACCCTCCAAGGTTAGGAAACTGACGTACAAAGGGTTTACTGAATTGCCTAAGCTCCCACAGCTCCTAAATGGCAATGCCAGGACCTGAACCCAGGCACTCTAGCTCCAGAGGCAGGGCTCCTAACCACTGTACTACAAGACAGGTGGCTACTTGTTATCTAGGCATCTATTAGCCATTTGTTATCAATGATACCAAAGCAATGACTTTGAAGATACTTAAATTTAGGGACAAAATCCACTATCACAAGGTTCAATACTAGACTTTCTTTCAAAGCCCTGGCAGCAATGCTCATTATACTTGGTTTCACCAGTTCCTCCTCTCCCGCTAATCTAATTCTACCTAAATCAAGTCAAAATTCTCAAAGAGCAGCATTTCTCTCATAACTCCCCTGATGTCACACCACCTAACCCCTAATGTATACCGTCTGTCGTAGCAAGTTCTGTTTACAAGGTTTGTCCAGAAAATATGCAGCCATGCACTATGAAAAAGAGAGACATTTATTGAAGAAGATACAGGATACAGGAAACATTGTACATAGGACAATGACACCTCAGTCCCCTTCAAACTAGGCACCTTGGGACCTCACACGGTTCTCCCAATTGCTATCAGCTGCCCAATAGTATTTTCGTGAATCTCACTGACAGTCTGAAATCTCTTCCCTTTCAAAGGCGATTTTAGTTTTGGAAAAAGCCAGAAGTCACAGGGACACCAAATCTGGGCTGTAGGGGGGCTGCGTCACCTGGGTGATTTGTAGTTTCACCAAAAACTCTGCATGAGACATGATGCATGAGCAGGTGTGTTGATGTGATGAGGCTGCCAATCACCAGATTCCTGTAGCTGCAGCCTTCTGAATCATCTGAATAGTTTCCAAAGAGGAATGTTCAGGCTTAACTCAAAATCTGATGAAGATTCGTTGCCCTACTCCCTCAGTCATTTTGAACGCAATGGCCCCACAGCACACATGCTCACTCAACAGCATCTACTGCCCCCACTGACTAGTGCAGTGAAGTCGTCATTGTTCAGTGAAGTTGTCGCTGTTCATGCATGAGCATTCCAGTCCACTCTCCTTGGCTGCCAGGTTAAATTAAAGTCACACAAACCATTCTCATTATATTAACAATGGCTGCACTTTTTCCGGACAGACCTCATATGTCTTATCTTTCCAAATGTACTATAAAATTCTTTGGAATTACCCATACTTTCTGTGAAGCCTCACAAAACGAGGTGGGAGCACTGGCTTCATTGGTAGATTTAGAATGTTACACAGTTAATTGATTGGCTTATTTACTCTTCTTTTCTGACACTTCTTCATTATCAATTCCTAAGAAGCAGAATAAAAGTAGCAAGTTTATGCCATTCAAAGCCAGCATTAGGGAAGGTATTACATGCCAACATTCACTGGCAACTGCTTTGAGATCTGTACTCCCTGCCTCTCCCACGTGATCTCATTTAAACCCCTCGGCAGCCTCCTAGGGAAGGCTGTTGGGATTCAGTTTGAGTGAAGAAAGACCTGTGGCTACAAAAGGTGAGTAACTTACCCAATGTCACTCAAGGCTGGTGAATGGAAAAACAAGATTGAAACAAGATCTGTCACAAAAGCCCCTACCCTGCTCCCCTCTAACGTTCAGACTAAAAAGCCCAGACTCAAATTCTCCTCAAAGCAATGCACTACCTTTGTAAAAAATGCTAGCATGAACCCTGGCTGGTGTAGCTCAGTGGATTGAGCGCGGGCTGGGAACTAAAAGGTCCTGGTTCGATTCCCAGTCAGGGCACATGCCTGGGTTGCAGGCCAGGTCCCCAGTGAGGGCCATGTGACAGGCAACCATACATTGCTGTTTCTCTCCCTCTCTTTCTCCTTCCCTTCCCCTCTCTAAAAATAAATTAAAAATAAATAAAATAAAAAAATGCTAGCATGAGAAAGAAAATGTTAAACTCTGTTAAAAAGTCTTTAATTTTATTGATTTTAGAGAGAGAGAGAGAGAAGGGGAAAAGACAGAGAGAGAGATCTGCTGTTTCTCTTATTTATGCATTCATTGCTCGATTCTTGTATGTGCCCCAACTGGAGACAAACTCGCAACCTTAGCACATTGGGATGATGCTCTAACCAACTGAGCTATCGAGCCAGGGCTAAAAGGTCATTTTTAAAAGATGAGATGATAACCATGTTCATGGAAAGAATTCCAATATTAGCACAGAGAAGGTGTCAATTCTCCCCTTGTAGATAATACATTCAATGCAATGCCAATCACACTTCCAGGACTTTGCTGACAGCTTGACAAGCATTACAAACTGGATATGGAAGAACGAACATCCACAAGTAATCAAGTTCTGAAAAAGAAGAGCAAATAAGGAGTGCACCCTGCCATATAAGATACACTGAAAAGCTAGTAATAATAAAAAATAATTTGGCATATAAACAGATGTGACTGGAACAGAAGAGAGAACTCAAAAACAGACCCTCACGAAGAATCTCAGTCAGCAAGTCCAGTTCAATGCGAACAGAGTCTCGATGCGGGGGGAGGGGGAAGTTCTGGTGCGGCAGGCGGTGAGGGCTGCACAACAGTGTGAATGCACCCAATGCCACTGAATTGTACCTTTTTACAAGTGTGTCTATTTTGCCACAATTTTTTTAAAAAAGATTTTAAAAGTCTGTATGTTGAGTGAAAGGAATCAAGACACAAACTGGATGGTTCCACTTACATAAAATCCTAGAAAATGCAAATGAACCTACAGTGGCGGAAAACGAGCCAGTGGCGACGTGAGAAGACCGGAAGGCAGAGAAGGCCCACAGGAAATTACGCAGTGATGAAAGCACTTTCTACCTTGTTTCTGGCGGTTCCACAGGTACGGCACATCTGTCAAAAGCCAACAAATTGTCACTTTAAACGGATGTGGTTTGCCATGCATAAAGTCAAAAACCAGGCCTAGTGTGTGCATGTGGGAACCTCATCTATGATAAAGGATACTCCACACAAAAAAATTAGGAAAAGAATACATTGTTTAATAAATGATATGGGGAAAACTGACTCACAAGATAGAAAGGGAAAAAAATAAAGCTGGATTTCTTCTTTACGCCATCCATGAAGATAAACCTCAGAGAGGTGTTTAACCTCTCATGGTGAAAGGGGACGAGGAAGGCAACAGAACAGAACATAGAGCATCTTCGTAATCTTGGAGTAAGGAAGAGCATCTTAAGACTCCTAAAGCGCAACATAAGGTGAAAATTAATGGATTTGGGCTATATCAAAACCAAAAATTCCTGACAGAGTTAACAAGACAGATGGCAGAATGAGATTTATATCTAGAATATGCAAGAAACACCTACAAATCAATACATTAGAAAAACTGACTAAAGCTGGTCAAAGACACTGTAATAGCTAAAAACGTACTTTAAAATGTTCAAATTGACTAATAAACTCACATTAAAATACCACCTTACAGCCATCAAATATTGGTAAAATTAGAAAGATAGTATCAACCAAGAGCGAGGACATGGGGAATCAGAAACCCTCATGCACTGATGTGGGAGTGTCAACCAAATGAGCGACGCGGGAGAATAGTTTGGTAGTGTTTAGTAATGCTTGTTCTCTTTTACCCAACCATCCCATTCTGTGTACCTTTAGAAGTTCTCAAACTTCCACATGCATCAGACCCCCCAGGCTGACCATATTAAAATACAAATTGGTGGTGTCTGCCCCCAGGGTTTCTGACTTAGGAGGTCCAGGTTGGGGCCTGAGACTCTGTATTTCTAACAATTCTCTAGCAATGCTGATGCCGATGCTGCCGAGTGTGGACCACTTTGAGAAACACCGCCCTGGACATATTCCCAAAGGCATCATTAAGAGACTGTTACAGGATGTTGAGTACAGCTTTGCTCCCAGCAGCAGGAATGGAGGCGAGCTGAGTACCCATCACTAGGGAAATATGGAAGTAAAACTATTGGTGTACAACAGGCCAACCCTACCACACAGCAGTCACAGCAATGCACTGGTCAGGGGTATCCAACCCGCCGGCAGCCCAGAATGGCTGTGAATGCAGCCCGACACAAAATTGTAGATTTACTTAAAACGTTATGAGATATTTTTTTTGTGATTACGTGTCGCAATGTATTTAATGTGTATCTAAGAAAACTCTTCTTCCAGTGTGGTCCAGAGATACCAAAAGTTTCGACACCCTGATAAACCTACACTAACATAAATCTTACAAATAAAATGTTGAATAAAAGTCTTTTGACTTTTATGAATGTCTGAAAATTTCCATAATAAAAAGTGTTAGTGTTAAATGAAAAAGAAATCTATAGTATAGTACCATTTATGTAAATTGAAAACACCCACAAAATAACAAAGATATACCCAAGAACATATCCAACACAGGAGTGGAGGCTCCTCTGGCAGAGAGGGGAATGGCAGTGGGGAAAGAGGAGAAAAAAATAAAATAAGCAAGGAACATTGCACAGGGAGACTCTTATGCCAAAAACTGAGGAACGTTCACCAACCCTCAGCACCAGAAGGTAAAAAGATAAAAACCACCAAAGCTAGCATAGAGGAAAGGCCTTCTGAGGACACAGCAAGAAGGTGACCGTCTGCAAGCCAATGAAAGAACGTCTCAAGAGAAACCCACTCCACTGGCACCTTGATCTTGGCATTCCAGCCTCTGGAATTGTGAGAACATTCATTTCTGTTGTTTTGGGGGAGGGAAAAATGCCACACCAAAGCTATCTCTAAATGTGCTTTGCAGGGAAGTGGGCAGATCAGCCTGCATGAGAAAAGAAGGGGGGATCTTTCTGAAATACAAGCTTGGGGTGATTTCGGGCTCCCAGAATCCACCTGGCTACTGAGCCCTGGATTTTCCCTCTTTGACATATTTGACGTATTTATAAAGAAGCGGGGGTTCTTAGCTTTTGGCAAAAGGGATGTGTGTCTAACTCCGTGTCTCTTAACTGTGTGTCTGTGTCTCTTTCTGGTGTGTCTGTAGATCTGTGTTTGTGTGCGGTGTGTTTATCTGTGGAGGTAAAGAGGACCTGGGAGGAGAGCAGAGCACTCCAGTGGAGGATGAGCCACACCTGGTTATTCAATTCCATTGTCCTGAAATCATAGGTCACAGTCACAAAACCAAGCCATCTTCCTGTCCCCAATAGCCCTTCCCCTTTCTTCACCGTTCCCTCACCCACATCCAGCACTGCTTCCCAACTCCCACATCCAAATGGGCCGATCCAAACTACGGTCTCTGGTAATTACTTGGCTTATAAAGTAACAAACTTCACAGCCCAAATCCTTGGAATGCGATAGATGATAAATGACGATTTATATTCCTGACCAAGAGCCTTCATCAGAAACTCCAAAATCCTTAAGACCAGGAATGCCATACAGGTCTTCCAGACGAGACTGCTAACTGTAGCTACTATCCCAAAAAAGGCAAAGAAAAAGCCATCTTTACTCTGTCATGTCCCCATGAGGTACACTGGTCATAGGTTTTTTCAAGGGCCATCAAAGAGTGTACCTTATAAAATGGTAAGAAAGTGTACGGGTCACTCAGAAAAGAAAAATCCCCACTGACTGAACTTATGTGAGAAAATGCAACAGATTCTGGCAGCAGCCTTAAGTAAGCAAGCCCGGGCCAGGAAAGTATTAATATGTCTTTAGGGGAAGAAGAAATAGCTAAACAACTGGAGGAAGGAGCAACATATCTAAAGTGAAATAAGGAAGAACGAGCAGGCCAAACACTTGCACCTCCCCAAAGACTGGGGAGAGGACACCCTGTGCAAACCATCCTGAATTTTTATTCCCCAAACACTGTTTTGTCTTTTCCACAGTAGCACTTTTCACTGGATGGCAGTTTTGGGAATTCTAGGGTTTTCCTGAAATGCTCTGTATAAAATAAAGTTTTGTTGACAAGGTATATTTGATAGGCAGCAGGTATACTTTTTAGTTTAAAAAAATGTATGACACCTATATTTAAGAATCCTTTAGATTTTCATGAGATACATTAGCAAGCCATGCCTATGTTTTTCCAGCTGAAGTGCAGGATCTTCCACAATTTGAAAATTAGGGGGGAAACATATAAAAGCATTGCGTTTTCAAGCTAAAATTGAATGTTATGGTCAACCCCAGCAATTCTGACTTAAGAAAACATACAAGGTTACTTAAGTGTCGCAACTGACAAGCTTCTGTTATGAAAACATCTTTAAATTACAGCTTAATAAGCATTTATTGAGCATCTTCAAGTTAGGCACTGTGGAAGACGATGGGGTCCTCCAGTGAAGAAGACACTTAGGATACCTACGTCCCTCTAACGCTAGTTTAATACAGCCCTTGGATTTTTTAAAGTTCTTTCTGATATGTGAAATAGCTGACTACCAGCATTGAAGAGTTGCAGAAATACATCCTACTGTCTTACTAAAAAGGTAAATTTCTAGTCTCTGAAGCAGAAAAAGAAGGAAAAGACAAGTTCTCTGCTTTCCATATTGCTATCATTTTCTGCAGAAAAGCTAATTACTTAAACTGTGTATGGTGGCAGCTGCCACCTCCTGCTATCCAGCAAGTCACAGAACTGGAAAGCCTCAAAAACATGCTGTTGGGTTGGCCAAAAGTCCTTTTAGTTTTTTCCATAAAATAAAAGACACATTTTTCATTTTTACCAATAACTTTATTGATTTGGATATTTTGAGCATGTAGGCTATCTCCCACTATTGGTTTCAAGTGGGTAGAGGCCAGGGATGCTGCTAAACATCTTCCAAAGCATAAGACAGCCCCACAGAAAGAATTATTTGGCCGAAATGTCAATAGTGCCGAGAAACTTTGCAAACCACTTTTGACACATTCGATCAGTCACAGTACCTTCTCCATACACTGCACAAATCTTTTTTTTTTTGCATTTCAGTTGTGCTTTTACCTTTCTTGAAATAATAAAACATAATATGCCAAAAATGTTGTATATTTTATTCTATCTTTAATATTAAAATGGCTACACAAAAATTCACAATTTTGATGTCTTTTTAATGCACACTGATATGATAGCTATCACAATACAATCTAACAAAATTGTTTTGAATGAAGTTAAAGACAACTAAGGGCTACCAGAGCCGTCTTAAGGAAAAAAAACTAATAAATTTTTTGTCCAACCCAATACATAGTTTAACAGAAGCAGTAAAGAAACCCAAAAGACCAGGGCCTCCAGACCTAAACAGAAAGCAAGATTCAGAAAGTGAGCTGCGATAGGCAGAAGGCAGCTAGCTTTTGGAGGTTCCCCCAAAGCTGGCGCCTCCAACAGCAGGCACAAGCTGCTGCCACTGGCTTGCTAGCTTGCTTGGACAAGGCATGGCTTCAGAGCTGGAAGGCTGCCACCTGCTGAATCACCAAACATCCCTGGGCTTCCCTTGGAGCACTGACCAGGCAGGGCCCCATCCCCCGCCTGGCTTCTCCTGTGGACATCTTACACCCCAACCAATGAAACACCCTTCTGTACAAGCCAAAACAGCCACCAACCCCGTTAGGTCTGGGCTGCCTGAGGCAACTCCCATCTCATTGCTACGTCACCAGCCCACTCCTCTCTTTCTGCCCACTCAGTCCCCCCAGCATGTTCAAGCCCCAGAGCCAGGAAGCGTGGGGAGTTCACAGCACACCATGACAGGCACTTAACACTTCCATATCCAGGCAGCCAACCAGAAACACCCCCAAATCTGAAAGCAAAATAACCTGTGCAAACAGCTTTAAAGGTCCAGAAAGGTAAATGTCAAGAGAGCTAAAATAGTAGGCAGGCCCCATAACAGAAAATAAACTTCCCTTTCAGAGCGCAGCAGCCTTCACTCTTGGTTTCATAAGCGTGTACAGCTTAAATCTGTACTGCTTGAAGGTTAAAAGAAACATCGGAGAAGCACCTGCATGGATGCTCTTCACTCCCTCCAGTGTGTCAACCCTTGTCCCGATTTTTACTCACGACTCCCAAGAGGGAAATAAGCGTTAACCAGAACGCGCCAGGCTGAATCCGTTAGCTGGCCCAGGACACCTAGTCCGCCCACCAGAAGAAGCTGCAAACCCGAACCTGGGTTAAGACGGCGGGAGACACAGCCGCTGCTGTAGCTGCGCTGCCCTTGACAAGCGCCTCAGAATCGCGGAGACCCCTCACTCAAGGGGACAGCCACGTCCCGGAGAGACTGTCAAGTTTCAGGGTGGGCCCATGCTCCTCCAGGCCTTACCCCTAAACACCCTCCTCCAGCAGGGGCAGCCCAGCGGGATTTTAGAGCCTCCTCCTACCTAGAGGCTGTTTTTCGTCCTGCCGACGGGAGCTTGCTCCTAAGCGAATGAGGTCCAAACTGCTATGTTGTAGGGGGCCACGGAGGCGGGGGGCTGACTGGAAGGATCCCGACACCCCGGGCGCCTGGCCGGCCACGATCTGGCCCAGAGGTACCAACTGTCACGCCGCTGCCCCGGGTGTGGGGGTGGGGCCGTGATTTAGTGTCGGCCCCTGCGGGTCTCAGGACCCTGGCTGGGCCACTGCCCGAGGGAGACCCGTCTCCGGTTTCTTTGGCCCCGCCACTGTCCGCTCGCCACAATCGGACATTTGGCAGTCTTCCTATCCGCACGCATCACCTCTGTAAAGGTGACCACTGACGCCCCCACCTTCCTCCCCGCCCCAACTTGGTCCAGGAGCCCCTCAGGCGGCCCACCCCCTCCAATTCCCTGAGCTCGGCAGACCGAAAGCCCCCAGCGCCTGTCTCCAGCGCCTACCCCCTGGAGCGGCGGCGCGGGGGCAGAACCCGCCAGGTACGCGCGCGGCGCGGCGCGGCGCGGCGCTGCACAGGTTGTGCTCACGCCCCCTAGCCCCCCTCGCACTCCTCTCCCGGGAGTCAAGCCAGGCCCATAAGGCGGGTGTCCGATCGGCCCTCCGAGATCGTCTTTTTCCCCACGCCCCACGACTCACTAGCACCGGAGTCGCGGCAGCCGCCGGAATTCCGCTCGCCAAGCCCCCCGCCGCGGGATGAAAGCCGGAGCAGGGCACTGTCGGGGCTCTGCACCCTGATCCCGCTCTCTGGCCGGTTCGCCGGGAACAAGGGGAAAGCAGCCTTCCCTGGCCCTTCCCGCTCCCGTCCGTGCCCGCTGCCGCCGCCGCCCCTGCCTCTGCCTCCCCGGTGCGAACGCTTCCGACTTTGCCACCGTGAGCCTCCCGGGCCGCCGAGCATGCCCAGTCCGCTACCGGAGACTGCCCGAGTTCCCGCGCGACCCGAATCCGCTCCTCCGGGTGTTCGAGACGGCCGGGAGGGCGGGGCGAGCGGGCGGTGCCCCCGGGGGCTCTTCCCCGGACGGAGGGAAACCCGGGCCAGGCTGCGCGCGGAGGGGCAAATGGGGCCTGGCACCTTTGTTTTACTTTTAATTAGAAGCTCGGGAAGCGAGCGTTTTTCCCAAAGACAGGAGAGGCACCGCTTGCACAATTTTAGGAGCCCGTTTTAGGGTCAGACGCGGTAATACCACTCGGGGCAGAGCCAGAGTCTAAGAGCTAGAGCTGGTCAGAACAGCTAACGCAAACTCGACCTTCTGTAGTCTGGACTCTGGGGCACAAGTTTGTGAGCTATCCGAGGATTCTCTTCCCCACCCAGCCTAAAAGCTGCGACACTTGTTATTAACTCCTGATTGAACGTTTATTAAAAAGGGGGCGGGCCTAGGAAGCTACAGACCATTTTCAAATTTCTATCAACAGACGCGCCTTCCAAAAGCTATAGAGCCACCTCCCAGGTCAACCCCGCGAATCCAGTCAAGTCTGGGAAGGCAGGACGAACAGTCCTCTGCGACGGCGATTCGGGACGCCCCTGGGCCGCCCCGCCCCGACCAGGCCCCACCTCCCACCAGCCCCTCAGAGTTGCGGAGAAAACCTGGAGAGTGATTAGCGTTGGACTGAAACACTGCGCATGCCCAGTAGCCGGATCTGGTGGAGGTTGCCTAAAGGAAGGTTTTCTTCGAAGGACCCCCGTGCCCAGGTTAGGGGCGAGCGACGGAGACAGGTGGACTTCCTCCGTGGCGCCCTTTCTCCTGGCCCGCCCGCGCGACACCCCTGTAGCGGAAAGGCTGCGGGGGCTGCGCCTCGCGCGGTGTCAAAGACTCAACTAGCGGGGCTGGGGGAGGGGGTGCGCACGGCGGTATCGCTGTGACACGTGACTGTCCGTGGCGCTTAGGGCAGCCATCTTCCGCCCGGCCAGCGGGGCAGCGGAACGCACCGGGAGCCCACGGGTTTGGAGCAGCGCGCCGTTCTCCCAGGCACGCCCTCCTGCAGGGCTCTAGCCTCCCACTCGTGACACCTGCCTCCCCCGCCCGAGGCACCCGAATCCTTGCCTTGGCTCTAGGTTTTCTTTTAGGGCAGACGCCCGCGGGCCCACGAGCAAACTGATGGCTGTGAAATGCAGGGGGCAGACTTCGAGGGCGGTTGGCCTCTGCTTCCCCCAGAGGTTAAAGTTTGAGAAAGGGCCCCTTTTCCCTAAGGTAGTGACACTGCTGCTCCAACTAACTTCTTGTTCTAACCCATTCCCTGCAGAGGAGGCATGATGTGTTAGCAGAAACATCTGGACAGATTCTGTTGCTCTTCCCTGGATGCAGTATCACACAGCCCCTTCTGGGGGACAACTTGGATATTAATAGTGAATATGTATGGAGTTCCTACCACGTAGTACTTGGGGTCCCTGGGATCTTACGGCCAGCCTTGTCATCATCATAAAAGAATTTGTTAGACTTGCAAAATTCTAGACCTAAGGGTGGATTCTGCAGTCTCATGAACGAGCCCTCCAGGTGGTTCTCTTACACATTTTATTTCTCTGTTTCAACTGAACCTCAGGTTAACCTACTTCACAAACTCGGCATTGAAATTTTACATAGTTGACCCTTTAACGGGTATCAACTCATTTTAACCAGGGGCCACATCAGTCATGCGGTTGCCTTCAAAGAGGTGAATAATTTTAGGGCTGTATAAATGTAACTACTCCTTAGCAGTTAAGTGAGAGCTCAGCAGTGCCTCGAGGTAGAAGCAAGGTGAGGGCGAATAAAACAAGGTGGAGGGTGGGATTTGGCAGCTGGCCTTGAGTTTCCACCTGTGATGTAACCTAATTGCAGTTGCAGCCTCTCCCAGGAATGCAACTTTTAACCACTTAATCTGGAATCAACTGATCCCTGCAAGTGAGGTAGTCTGATTAATAGACCCTAATCCTTCCCCCAAAGGAAGGTGACCTTGCCTGAAACAATACACTTCTTGTTAGAAACTTGCTTCTCTTGCCCCCTTCTGCATATAAAAGCCTTCCATTTTTTTATTTAATCTTTATTGTTTTTTCCATTACCATTTTGTACCCCTTCTACCCCTCTCCCCCCAGCAATCACCACACTGTTGTTCTTGTCCATGAGGCCTTTTTTCTTTTTGCTCAATCCCCCAACCCCCAACTTCCTCCCAATACTGTCATCTGCTCTCCATCTATGAGTCTGTTCCCATTTTCCTTGTTCATTAGATTTCACATATGAGTCAGATCATATGGTATTTGTCTTTCTCTGATGGGCTTATTCACTTAGCATAATGTTTTCCGAGTCCATCCATACTGTCCCAAAAGGTACAATTTTCTTTTTATGGCTGAGTAGTATTCCATTGCATAAATGTCTCACAGTTGTTTTATCCACTCATCTATTGATGGATACTTTGCACAGCTCCTCAGAAATCCTTTCTGTTTGTTAGGTGGGATGCTGCCCAATTCGTGAATCTTTGAATAAAGCCAATTTGATCTTTGAATTCACTCAGTTGAATTTTGTTTTTTAACAGATTTGGTGGCAGTGGTAGGATCCGAAGCAAACTTCTGACAGCATTTGGGGACAAGAAACATGGCCATAGCACCCACAAACCCCTTTTGAGTTATCTGTGTTTTCATTTCCAAGGGCCATGGATAAGTTCCTCTGTTCCAAGCTCTGCTCTCTTTGCATGAGCTCAAAATCTAATTGGCTTTTCATTACAAGGCAAGTCAGCTTGAGCTGGCAGACGGTTCTGCTGTTTCTGCCCAGAGCCCAAACTCTCGGCCTTTATTTCAGACCACAATTCTCATTTATTTGGTGGAAAGTTCCAGCCATTGATTCTGTCCCAGGATCCACATGGGAACTGTTATTGGCAGTTTTCAGTTCCCTATTTATGTGGAGCCCCTAGTCTGTAGTCCCCACTTGTTAAGGTTGGCTGGTTCAATTTTTTTCCCAGTGCAGGAATCCACAGTGCGAATAGATGATGCTCACAGAAGCAGCTCTTGACCAGGACATGGTAACATCTCTTGGTTACTGCTGGTATGTTAAGGTGCAGGTGTGTGTTTGTCTTACTTTGTATAGATAAGGCTATTGCTAATGGGAATCTCAAAAGCAGTCGCAAAATTGGTAGACACAGGTCAAGCATTCAGGAGCTATTACCGCAAGTGCTCTAACTCAAAGACTCCCGTGTTAGGATAAGTTGGTCATGGAACAGATTAGAATGCCACTAGATCACCTGCCAACCTGAGGAAAATGCCCATGCAGTGAGGTGCACTGTAAAACACCACACAGTCTCCAACTCAAAGGCACATCCCCCATAGCTACTAGTTTGGCTCCAAGAGACCCAAAAGCTTAGCATAAATAAACAAAAAATAAATAAATAAAATCAGATCTTTAAAATCCAAGGAGTTAAGCGCACCATCTTCTGACACACCTGCTTCTTTTATGTCTAAAAACTACAGTCCTGGAAGCTATAAATAGCTACAAAAATGGCAAAATCTCTCTACAATTATGATAGCCATTATGAGGAACATTCTAATTACATAAGATGATTTAAGAAGTATACTTAAAGCAAGGGCTTGCAAATGAAACAGAATGGCATACCTATGTTAATTGGTATGCAAAGGCTTCAAAATTCCAAAAGCACTGAAAAATGTGTTGTGAAAGGCTAATAAAAAATTACATATATAAGAGATAACCTAAAACAAAAAGACTATAAGACTGACATAACTCCAATCACTCCCCTCTGTCCTTCTAGTAATTGTCTGAATTTCCTCTTCACTCTGAAAAGATTATCAGTCAGTTACTTTTTAAAATAAGACCTGCGACTACAGGCGATCCTTTTTAGGTATCTCACTCCTTGGTCAAAAGATGAACTAAGGACCATAGTTTAAACATTTTTTCTAAACTCAGGGAGTATCCTCAAACATTTTTGTAAATGGGTTATTTCCTGAGATTAATGGATTGCTAAAAAGGAAGAATACAGGATGGAGAAGTCATCATTCTGACTGAACTCAGACCATAGCTGAGCACTTTGAAAAGCCTTTAGAACAAAGTCTTTTCAAAGTCCACCTGTAACCAAACGCAGGTCCGGCTGCCTGCCACAATAAAAGCCAAACTGGTGAGAGAGGTGCTGGCGAGAAGGAAAGTGGGTTATTCAGATGCCAGCAAACTGGGGAGGTGGGAGACTCTTGTCTCAAAACCCAACATAACATCTCAGTGCAGGCAGAGGTGCTCATGAGCAGGGAGAGGGAAAGCAGAACAAAGTTCAAGGGGAG
The DNA here is from genome assembly GCA_004026765.1 of Micronycteris hirsuta. Classification (NCBI taxonomy): domain Eukaryota; kingdom Metazoa; phylum Chordata; class Mammalia; order Chiroptera; family Phyllostomidae; genus Micronycteris; species Micronycteris hirsuta. The sequence continues at coordinate 176,178 of PVJI01000607.1, forward strand.
AGGGCAGAAAAGTTCTCTACGTGCAGACTGACACAGTCCATTCTGATAAGGACCTTGAAACTGGTCAAGCAGATGACCTGGTGTGTATCATCCTTGTTTTTGTCATCCTGGTTTTACAGTTGAAGGTCAGCGAATCTCCAGAGTTGGGATAACTGAAGGTCACAGTCTGTACCTTTTGGAGTTAATTTCTAGGATTCTTACACAAACATGCTGTTTATAACCTCCCTATTAGTCAAAGTCAGCATTTACAGAAACAATGTCAAAAGAATGGCAGGGTGGGTTACAATTCCCCACTGTTACACACCAAGTTAATTGCCTTACAGAGAACCCCCATATCTACTCACAAAAGGAGGGCACCCATACTGGCCTCTCACAGACTTGAGAAGATTCTGAGGGATTTTCTGGTAAACTTCTACATTATTCCCTTAAGTGCCAAGGAGAAACTAAAACTAAAATTAATGAAAAGCCTTGCCAAATTCTGGGAGCTACAGGAGCTATACACCCTCTACTTTTGACCCCGCTCAGAGCCTGCAGATGATATCCTGAGAAAAGTGGCAAAAGCCAACTAAATGTGAGCATTCTTACCAGAGTAATCTCTCCCAGATGTCTGTAGTACCCAATAAAGAGAGGGGGAAATAAAATATCTTTTGCATCCTCTTTGGGGACACCTTTTGAACACAAGAAGTTGTTCAATGCCACCTCAAATATGTACTGCTTGTTCTGGCTGAAACCTAACAAAATATTTGAAAAGATTTAGTAACTTGATGATCAGAAATTTGCCCAAATTGGAAGCCGATATTCAGAGCCTAAGAGAAATTTTTTTAGGTCTCCTCTCCTAAGCTAAATGTATTTGGAAGGGAAGAAAAGCCTTCTAAACCCCAGGGAAAAGGACTTATGAATGGATGAGCCTATGATGTCACTTAGGTTGCAACCCAACTATTGGAGGAATAAAAAACTGCCCCTGTCTTACAAATCTTTACAAAACCAGAAATGTGGCTCCAGACACAAAGTCCACCTATTCCTTTTACCAATCCCAAAACTGCCCCGTTTACCTCAAAAGGCTTGAAGTACTGTCAAATTTCCAGCCTTAGGAAAGCAAAATCCTTCTTGGAGTAACTTGCATGCTTTCCCCTTGTGCCTTTGAGATTTGGGTGTTCTGCAAACTTCAGGGAAATAATTCTTATTAGAAGAAGAAAAAAAGTGGGAGAGGTCATTTGAAATCTGGGTAGATAAAGAATCGTGGTTCTTCTGCAAAAATATTAGTACAATGCTTTAGCATTGCTATAAGAGCAGGTAAACTTAATTTATGTAGGTTTACAATTGTGACTACGTGAAACATAGACTTTCTCCTTGTATTATCATTTATTAATTATTGTCTTATTTATTGGTATTACAACCATAAACCTACTTTTGCCCACCCCTGTGTTCCAACTGCTGAAACAAAATTTGGATCCAACTATTCCTTTATAAATTAGTGAGTTTTACATTACTAGACAAATTTTAGAATGAAAACAATAAGACTTCTGTTTGCATCTGTCCATCTTTTTTTGCATATATGTATGTTGTAAATGTACAGTATTTTTCTACCTCTGGACAGTATTGCCAAAATTAACATGTAAAAGAGCTTATTTAATTAGATTAACTAAAATTAAGTGCTTATGTAAATTAAACTCTCAGAAATATAATAGAAACTAAGCCAATGTTTTTCAAGTTCACAGGACCTAAAATAATTTTTAGGAAATAAAAGCTAGTTTAAGTTTGTTGGTTTAATAAAACAGGTACATCTTCAGAGTTATTGGCATTAAAAATAATGCAGACATACAAAATATTCATTCTATCTGATTCTATCTGGGTTTATGAAAAGTCCGGTAAGTTTATATTATCTCCGTTGTAAAGTCTGTCAGTAAGAAAAACAGTTGGAGATGATGGCCGAGCTTGTCTACTATCTCGTGAAGTTTTGTGGCCAGTCTAAACATAATTGTCAGGAGCAATTAAATAGATGTAAGTGGACAACAGGTTTTTAGGTGAAGTTTTCAAGTAGTTTCCCTAAATCTGAAACCTTAAAGTTTTGCTGACTTAAGTTAAATGATAGACATTCACTGAATATCTAGATCATTTTTAAATAAGACAAAATACTGAAACATTAACTAGTGAATAGGCTTATCTAATTTTAGACTTTTATTGATTTTGGAGAAAGGAAGGAAGAGAGAGAGAGAGAGAGAAACATCAATTTGTTGTTCCCCTTATGTATGCATTCATTGGTTGATCCTTTTATCTGCCCTGACGGGGGGATCAAATTTGCAACCTTAGCATATCTACTTTTGACTTCTTATTGCCAAGAAATTTAAGACATTCAGGTTTGTTAGTAAACACATTTTGTGCCACATTGAAACATTTACTATGAAAAAGTCATATGTTTCTAAAAAACATGTAAGTATATTTTAAAGTTTGTTTATTGAGTGAATGAGTTTTAATATCAAAAGTAAGTTGGTACAAATTTACAATTTGTTTTTGTCACTGTTTAAAAGACAAAGTTTTCTCGGACTATTGGTCTGCTCTTGATTAAAGATTGTAAAACATTTTTATTTACCTTTGAAAGTAATCTGTCTAAAAATATGAAGATTCTGTGTTTTATCAAAATAATTTTCTTTGTTGTGTTTATCAGGTCTTTAATTACTTAAGAAAGATGAAATCTTCTCTATTAAAAATTAGAAAACTAAAGTTTCTTTTAACAATTACTTTTTGTATTTGCCTGCAAGGCCTTTGTCATTATGATTTAAAAAGATAACGAAGTATTATTTCACAGTGACCCATGATCCTATATGACCAAGTATTTTTAAACCTTTTGATATTTTTGACAAACTTCCCAAAATCAAATTATAAATAAAGTCTTTATGACCTCAGACTAGCTTTGAGAGTTTCCAGAGCACTCCTGGAACATCTCAAAGGTTCTTTTTCTCTCCTTATAAAAAGAGAGATGTTAAGCTAATTAGGCTTATTTGATATGTTGAATTACATTGGAAGCATTGTAATATTAGAAGTAATACTAAGCCTTCCTTATGTTGTGTTTCTATAGATGTATATTATAAGTGTTCCAGAAATCGGATGAAATTCCTGAAGTCTGATATATCCTGGTATAAGGTTGTCATCATAATTCTAGTTATTACTTTTAAATGTTTTGTGTCACAGAAATAACCAAATTTTCTTGTCAATTCCATTATAATGAACTCTCACATCTTTAGCAACGAGCATCTTTAAGTCTTTTCTGAAGCGATTGTTGTTTTACTCTGATGCTTTTATAAAAGTGCTCCTACAAAAGTGCTTCACACACAAGGAAATTCATAGGAATACTTTTGATATGTACAGGTTTCTGATAACTTTCAGGTCATAAAACTGAACTGGATGAGAATTTTGGGGGACTAGTACAAAAACTGGATTTAAGCAGAACAAGAATCAATAAGATGGAATTAAATTAACTGAAAATGATTATAATTTTTAGGACTCTACATTTGGAACATTGCTGGTTCTTTAATGGTTTTTGTTTTTTCATATTTGAGGAAACGTTTTCTCTTAAACTACATATGCCTTACAACAATTTGAAAAAAATGTACCTTTGTAAACACAGATGAAACATTTACTTTTTCTCCCTACCTGATCCCTCCAGAATTTAGAAACTCTTAAATATTCTTTTCATGGTAATATAGTTAGTTATTTGCTTACGTTTAATAAGAATCTGTTCTCCTTGTAACAGAATACAATTCAAAATATTGGCTTTATTACAAAGGTTTTAACTGGATTGTCATATTTGAGAGAGATCTGTGCAGACTCAGATATGACTAGACAGTTTGAAGGAACTAAGATGATTTCATGGAGCCAATAAAGCCCCTTGAAAAAATCAGCCTGGTATCTTGTTTACAAGATTATAGCAAAACAGTCTTTAAAAAGCGTATTCGGTCAATTACTAGTCTTGCTGCACTTATGTAAGTAATCAGACCAAGTTTAATGAAAACCAATCACCATCTTTTGCCGTGTGTAATACACACCCACGTTTTTGGCCCAAACTTTCAGGAAACAAATCCTGCATTTTAATTTTTTAATTCAATTATTTATCTATTTATATTTAGATTCTTGTTTTTTATTATAAAAGAATTTTAGCATTTATTAGCATTTATTTTGAACATAGTATGGTACAAGAAATTTTATGTAACAAATAGTTACAAAACACAAGAACAGACACAAGGTATTTCAGGTACTACCCATGTATAATATGCATCCTTATTTTTCCCTCAAAAATTTGGGCAAAAAAGTGCACATTATACATGGCAAAATATGGTAGTTTTCTGTAATTACCTTTGAAAAAATGAAGGTAGTCATAGAGAGGAATATTATGTTTACACCTTTGTAGGTTTTAGATTCTGATTCTATTAATCGTCTTTGAGGTTTTGTTATATAGCTGTAAACTGGCCTGTATCCTGAATTACTCTAGTTCCCTCAAATATATGCCTACAAATCTCTAAATTAATGTATCCAATTTTCTCCCAGCCTTCTGGTTTGGAAGCATGAAGAACAAAGACTGCCCTTGAATCTCCTGGGAAAGAACGATACCAGATCCTTCTCATTACCTAAATGGCAGCCAAATTTCAGGGACTTCAACCTTGCATATACATCTCAGTTGGAAGGCTCCACCTGACGGCTGATCTTTGACAAACACCGGAGGCCTCCAAATCTGATTGACTCGGAAGAGAAATAACTGACAAAGACTGCTTCCTCCCAAGACACCAGACCAAGACTCCCAACTTTAACTAAACATGAAACCCTTTCCTCTTCCCTTTCTTTCTTACTTTGGCATTGGCCTCGAAAGATAATGCCATCATTCACATGTCCCACATCATTGCTAAGGGGAGGGGGTGGGGGAGGGGAAAGGGTAACTTTTCAGACTTACAGATTTTAGATTTGTCATCAACAACTCCGATCTGTCCATTAACAGTGCCACCGAAGCAGGAGTGGTTTGTGCTCCAACAGGATTTATCTTTGTCTGTGGTGGTTATTATTCTCCTTGGACCTATGAACGCTTAGATAGCTGGTATATAACCAGTCAATACCTCTTAGGATATGTAACTGTGCTCCTCACCATCCACAGACAAAGACACCTCGTTCCTCAGTGCACCTAAATTTACCTTGTTGAGTTAGAAAGGAACTACCAGAAGGCATTTATGATTCAGGATTCACTTCCCGTTGGTAAAGCCCTACTAAATATAAATGTAAATGAAGCTATGATCAGGAACCTCTCTTTAACTCCTGAAAATATTACAGACTTCACTGCTATGGCCGTTCTTGCTCAAGAAAAATCCTTAAACTCTCTGGCTAAAGTTGATCTGAATTATCTAGAAAAGCCCTTGATTATCTTTTAGCTGAGCAAGCAGTTGTGCTGTGGCCAACACTACCTGCTACACCTGGATTAACGTATCTGGGGAAATTGAAACTCAATTATATAAAACCACCGAGCAATCCACCTGCTTTTAAAAGGTAGGTCTGTGGCCTGACTGGTGTAGCTCAGTGTATGGGGCATTGTTCCACAAACTGAAAGGTCGTCGGTTCAATTCCTGGTCAGGGAACATGCCTGGGTTGTGGGCCAGGCCCCCAGGTTGGGGTGTGCAAAAGACAATCGATTAATGTTTCTCTCCCTCTCTCTCTCCCTCCCTTCCCCCACTCTAAAAATAAATAAAATCTTTTTTAAAAGGTAGCTCTACAACAGGATCTTTCTTTGAATTATTTGATTTTGATTGGTTTGGGTCTTGGAGATCATGGCTCCAAAGTGAACTCCAGAAATTGGGAATTTTCCTACTTATAGTAATCATAGTAATGTCTCTAGAATACTATATTCTCCCCAAAGCTTTAAAGGTTTGTTCAGAGCCACTACCCACCAAGCAAATGATCTTCCTAAGACTGGAATGTCAGAAAAGAAATGAAGAGAATGACCAAATTAAAATTGTGAATCTGAAGTTGTGGTCTGTGAATACCATGGAGATTAAGGCCACGCAAAGGATCCATAAAAGCTTTAAGAACAACAGAGCTGTAGCTGAGTGTGGCACTAATGCCTTAAAATTTGATAGCATGTCTCAGTTGAGAGTCTGAACAAAAGGGAGAAATTGTTGAAGAAAATAGACAACAGGCCCCAAATGGAGTCACTTGTGCTAAGGCCCACCAGCAAACCAAGGTTTGATAACTAACCTAGTTACAAGTTTGCCTTTCCCAGTAATGTACCCTTTTTTTAAAGATTTTATTTATTTATTTTTAAAGAAAGGGGAAGGGAAGGAGAAAGAGGAGAGAGACATTGATCAGTTGCCTCATCTGGGAACCGAACCCACAACCCAGACATGTGCCCTGACTGAGAATTGACCTGGCAGCTAGTAATGTAACCTTTAACCAGTCAATTTGCAATTACCTGATTAGTACTAGGGAGGTAATCTGCACGATAGACCCTTTTCCCTCCCCCAAAGGAAACAACCCACTTTTTGTTAGAAGCTTTCTTTTCTCACCCCTTTTTCCTATAAAAACCTTGCGTTTTGCACAATTCCTCATAGCTCCTTTCTGTTTGCTAGATGAGCTGCTGCCAGAATCGTGAATTATTGAGTAAAGCAAATTTGATCTTTAAATGTTTTCAGTTGAATTTTGTTTTTCCATAACAGAAACACAGGAAAAATCTAAAAATAAATTGCAAAGGTAGTAAAAGTAAATTCTGGGTGAAGTCATTTTAACGGACACTTGAGTTGACCCCCTGAAATTGAATTTAGTAATGGTCCTTAAGTCACTATTGTTTGTGACCCCCAAAGTGTTTTAATAAAAATAATTGTCCCTCTCCCATTCACCCAACCCTGCAGAATTTTACCAGTGCATTTGGATCCAAATTTTAATAAGCATCACATTGCTTGATTATAAAATTTCATAATTCTCAAGCACATAGAATATCATAAATTACATTGTTGTCAAGACAACTATGAAATAAAAATGAATCACCCCCAAGTCACAATCTGTCATTAAAATACATTAAAAATAATACTAAGAACAAATACTGGGGCAAACAGTTCTCTTGCCAAAACAGCTATTCTCAAGTAGATGGTTTAATCCCAGATGAATGACTCTTTTACCTTTAGAAGATATCCTGATTTTAAAAAATTATATCCGGTTGACCTTGAAGCAGCAGCCATCACTCGCCAATTGTAACAGAGAGGTCTGGCCAGATTGCTGGGCAGAGGGGAGGGACGACCAAGAGGGATTGGGAAATGCGGAAGGCAGGGGATTAAAATTGCTACGGAAACTGCATGACATGCTTCCATACCCTGGGGAAAGTGTAAACAACTAACACAGCCCATGACACACCTTACACAGCATCTGTGCAGGCTGAACAGGTCACAACACGTGTACCGTGAAGGTGAACGTGGTGATGCCCCACCTGAAGCAAAGATGCTGTGCCCCTGCATGAAGCTAGAAACTCTCTTAACCCCTATGGATTGTGGCCACAGGAAGAGTGGCAGAGATGCTGCATGGGCTGGACGTTAGCCTGAATTGGTGGACGTCAGCGACTAGTTGGATGCTCCCATGATGCATAGGATTTTGGTGCAACGACTTTAAAAGGCACGAGGAAACTGGTCTCTCTTTTTTACGTTCCCTTTGCTCGAATGATCAGGGGTCAGCTTGCAGAGGCTGAGTCCCACGTGCCGGACATGCACCTTTCCAGCAGCAGGACCGCAGGACACTGCAGCCCACGCACAGCATGGATCCCCGACTACTCCCATTCTCTCACTCTGAGAGCAGCGCACAGATGCAGGACTGGGAACATTCACCAGCCCCGTGGATGGAGCCCCTCACAGGACCCGCTGCAGTGATCTGGCAGCTGCCTCAGCCCTGGAGGGAGGAAGCTGTAGCCAGGCAATGGAAACACCATCCTCACAAGTGCACACTTCATAGAGTGAGAGAGCCTGAAGCTGGAGAGACGAAGATCTGTTCAAGTAACAGCCTTGGGCCCCGGAAGGACAGATAAGAATGGAGCCGGGTGTCTGGACAGATTCTGGTCCCCAGGGGTGGCTGGCTTCTTTCTGTATTTTGCAGAAGAAAATGACTTGGAGCCGGGGGATTTACACTTCCCCAAACTGGGCAGCCTTTTAACAAAGACATTTTCCTTCCCCCCTGCCCCCCGCCCCCAGTTATTGTATTATGCTTGTGTGTGGTTACCAGGCAGCCAAATCACACTTTGTTCAGTAATACAATCAGTAGTCAAAGTCAGTGTGCAAGAAGCAATGAGGTTTCTGTATCTGGCAATTCGTTTCAAAGGAAGGATATGGGACCACAGAGCCTGAGTAGCAGAAATAAGGCCTCATGAGCCCTCTGAGTCCTTTTATCTGGCCACCCCACAAACCTGGTTTCCAAACCAGTGTTGGCCAGAAAAGCCACACGCTGGTAACAGGGCTGCTTTCAAGTACTTGCCCCAGGGCTTAGATCAGATGATACTCAACCCTCTTCATTCATTCCTGTGCGCAAAGCTAGGATTCCTGGCTTCAGTGATGGCTCGGTTTATCCTGTTGCTCAACAAAACATTGGAATTCATTTGAAGACACGGGCGTAGGTCAGGGAAGCACTGAGGCTCAAGCAGAGATTGGAACCAGAAACTGGAGTATTGTTAACCCAGAAATTCTGCCCCCTTGGCAATTCTGTTTATTCTCTCCCCTCACTGTCTTCAATTCATGTAGCAGGAGATGACCACTGGACACCTCCCAAGGTCCTCTTCCAGACTACAGCAAGAATGACCCCCACCACATTCATTAACCTCTTTGTCTAGCTGAATCCTATTTCCATAAATTCCTCCTGCCTGCTTGAACCAGTCCTACCAATATTTCCAGGCCTGTCTCCAATTCCACCTTTTTCATAAAAACTTCTTTGCCTTCAAGGACACAGAAGCCTCCTATATACACATTTTGGTACATTTATGTTATATTGTACATTTTACAGTTCTCTGTATGTTTCTTGCAGGTAAGTTTTGAGTTTCCAACTTACATATTAAACAATAAGGATATATATTTCTCCTTCATCTTCCATAATACTTAGAACAGGGCTTCCACCAAGTAGCCCTGGCCCATAGTAGATGTTGAACTGTAATTTAGACTTTTCTTTTCTCCTTTTTACTTTTCTCTTGCCGTGTGTTTGTTTAAAAAGGGTAAACCTTTAGGAATGAAATGTCTTTGCTGTGTTGTCCTTCGCTAATTAGCAACCACCCTTCACAATCTGCTGCATACATTAAAAAGGATTTTGAAATCAGACATTTATAACGGGTGCCAAACAGAGTCTGATAAATCAATGCCACCAGCAGAATGCTGTACTGACTGACAGACTCAGCACCATTGTCAAGACTTGCAAATTACTCTTGGCTCTTCAAATAGTCAATGTGTAACTGCAGGCAAAGCTTAATTATCACCTCTTAATACAAGAATAATATGCTTCTGGTGAAGATGGATGTGTAGGTAGAGTTGCTTCGCTTCCTCACGCAACCACAAAAAGGAATAACAACTAAATCTCAAAACAAATAACACCCAGAACTGTCAGAAAATCGAACTGTATGGAAGTCTGACAACCAAGGATTTAAAGGAGCCACATTCATCCCAACAGGAAGGAGGGGCAGAAACACGGAGATGGGGCGGAGAAGTAGGGAGGCACGGTGTGGTGTGGAGGCAGTGGCAGAACAGGCATGGGAGGTCCCACACTCACACGTGGTGGATAAAAATTAGGAGGGATACCTCAAGAGCGAGCAATCACAGCCCCTGGCCAGACCACACAGCCCAGGGGTCCAGTGCCGGAAAGATAAATCCCCATAACTCTGGCTGTAAAAACCAGGGGGGTTGGGCGGGAGTGGAAGAAGCTGATAGATCTTCAGAAAACTTCAGTTAAAGGGCCCTCACAGACTTAAAACATATGCAAACCCACCCACTCTGGGATTCAACAGGGCAACAGCTGGAAGGGTTGCCAGTCACATACTGGGAGTGGGTAAAGTTACTGGAAAAGGGGCGAGTGCCAGACAACCCCCAGAAGCCAGGCAGCAGCACAGTCCCCTCTCTGAGCCCTCCCCCCACACAGAGCTACAAAGTGGTGAAACAGGTTGCCCCATCATGGTGACTACCTAAGGCTTTGCCCCACACAGTTTACTGGTGCCTTTTACAAGGAGTCACAGCAGTGCTACCTAATACACAGAAACACACAGAGGGAGGCTGCCAAATTGAGGAGACAAAGAAATATGGTACAAATGAAAGAGGAGAACAAAAGTCCAGAAAAAGAAGTAAATGAAACAGAGATATCCAACCTATCAAATGCAGAGTTCAAAACACTGGTGATAAGGATGCTCAGAGATCTCACTGAGTACAGCAAAAGCATAAAGGAAGGAATGAACACTATACTAAGTGAAATAAAGAAAAATCCACAGGGAACCAACAGTGAAGGGAAAGCAGCTGGGGTACAAATCAATGATTTGGAACATAAGGAAGAAATAAACATTCAACCAGAATAGAAACAAGAACTAAGAAATTAAAAAAAATGAAAATAGTATAAGAAGACTCTGGGACATCTCACAGGGATGGCAGAAGAGGAAGAGGAAGAGCAAGAAATTGATAATTTATTTGAAAAAATAATGAAAGAAAACTTGCTTAATTTGGTGAAGGAAATAGACGTGCAAGTCCAGGAAGCATAAGAGTCCCAAACAAGTTGGACCCAAAGAGGACCACACCAAGACACATCACAATTAAAATGTCAAAGCTTAAAGATAAAGCGAAAATCTTAAAAGCATCAAGAGAAAAACAGAGAGTTACCTACAAAGGAGTTTCCATAAGATTGTCAGCTGATTTCTCAAAAGAAACTTTTCGAGCTAGAAGGGACTTGGCAAAATGTATTCAAAGTGATGAAAAGCAAGGACTTACAACCTAGATTACTCTATCTAGTAAAGCCATCATTTAGAATGGAAGGGCAGATAAAGTGCTTCCCAGACAAGGTAAAGCTAATGGAGTTCATCATCACGAAGCCATTATTACATGAAATGTTAAAGGGACTTATTTTAGAAAAAGAGGAAGATCAAAACTATGAACATTAAAAAGGCAACAAAATTCACACTGAATCTCAAAACAACAACAACAATAACAGCAAAACTAAGCAAATAACCAGAACAGGAACAGAATCATGGGTATGGAGATCATTTGGAGGCTTATTAGCTGGGAGGGGGAAAGGGAAGAATGGGAGCAAAGGTGCTGGGATTGAAAAGCATAATTGGTAGGTACAAAATTGACAGGGGGACATTAAGAATAGCATAGGAAATGGAGAAGCCAAAGAACTTCTATGCACGACCCATGGACCTGAACTAAGGGGGGAGGGTTGCCGGGGGAAAGAGGGTTACTAGGAAGAGGGGGGCAAAGTGGGAAAAGTGGGACAACTGTAATAACATAATCAATAAAATATACTATGAAAAGATAAAAATAATATAACCCAACCCCTCTTTGCTTCTCATGGGTATCATGGGAATTAACTAGGTCTTTAATAAGAATATACATCTATGAAATGTTTTATAGTTAACTAAAGGTAAATATAATGAAAACATGAGATATTGTCAAGGTATGAATATTTATTGTTGTACCTAGCAATCAGCTTCCTTCTAAATATAAGGGTTATAGCAATAGCTGTAGCACACAAAATAATGAATACATTTTGGGTTAGTGTGTTCTAACCACTATTTGAAAACACATCCAGGATGCCAGAACTAATTAGAGAGTTGAGACAAAATTTATGTCTCCCAGACGTTTTCTCCCCGGAATTGATACCTAAAAAAATAAAATACCAACACTTTCCAGGAGATGGCTGGGATAACTTGACAAAAGATGTGTTAAATCCCGTGCACTATAATCCAACCACAGTTTCTCAACCTCAGCTCTTTGAGCATTTTGGGCCAGATAATTCTGTGTTGGCGGGGGGGGGGGAGGGGCTGTCCAGTGCATTGTAAAATGTTAGATGCATCCCGGGTCTCAACCAACTAGATGCTAAGCAGCACTGCCCCTCCAGTTCTGACAGAAGAAAACATCTCCTAGGTGGGGAAAACTGCTCTCAGTGGAGAACAACTACCTTAGATAATGACTAAAGTGGAGTGATGAATCAAAACAAACTGGGGTCTTGAGTTGTCAAGCATCCTTCTTTAAAGTCATTCTGCAATTGTATGTACTGTATTTATATATTAGGTATACATATTGCATCGATTCAGTCAATAATTGTTGAGCTATTAATGGACAAGCCTCAAGATCAAGTACTTCTGTGTATCCATAAACAGAAATAAAGGGGCTATGTTATATTACTCCACAGAAAGTACATATTACATCCCCAACCTAATATTTTCCCCCTCATCAGGATTTTCAAAGATTGTATGGGACTTTTTATATTAAAAATTACTCATCATTTTCATATTAAAAAGTATTCATAATTTATCTGAGTTCCTGGTTCTCTTTTGTTTTAATATATCTGGCAGCCCTACCTGAATAGACCCAAAGATTTATCTCTAACTTTTGAGTTCTGGCTCTATAAACTTTATAACTTGACTTCATTAAAAATGATAAATAGCAGTTATTGCAAAGACTTTTTTAAAAAAAGAAATGCTGCTCTGGCTGGTGTGGCTCAGTAGATCGAGTGCCGGCCTGAAAACCAAAAGGTCACCGGTTCAATTCCCAGTCAGGGGACATGCCTGGGTTGCAGGCCGGTTCCCAGGTAGGGCACATATGAGAGGCAACCAATGGATGTTTCTCTCACACATTGATGTTTCTCTCCCTCTTCCTCTCTCTCTTCCCCTCTCACTAAAAATAAATAAATAAAATCTTAAAAAAATAAAAAGAAATGCTAATAAGACTGGCACAACTAACTTTGAGAATGGTAAATTTTCTTTGAAAAATATTGATTTTTCTACTGAAAATTGTGGTAAGCTCCTTAGACTCAATTTGAAGCTTAATGGGATTCATTGCCTGATTTATCTCAAAGTACTTCTGGTGTTCACAGCTATTTAGCATTTACACAGCTAATGATATTTAGCTAGTATTCTTGGGTGAGTCATCAAGATGTGGGAAGTCATGGAATAGACTAAAACACAAAACCCTGATAATCTCATAGGCAGGAGGAAGAGGAACTGAAGCTCAGGCCAGCTTTACGTTTGCTCAGCTCACCTTCCCAGTCAACGTGGGATCTTTTTAGAAATGCATATCCAACATAACTCCCACCCGGACCTACTAAATCAGAAATTCTAGGAGGCGGGTCCCAGCAATCCGCACTTTAACAAGACTTCCAGGTGACTGTGAGGCACGTCGAAGCCTAAGAACTGCCGTTTTAGAGGCCTGGTTCTCGACTGTGGCCGCAGAGGAGAAACACCTAGGGAGCTTTTAAAAACACTGATATCCGGGTCCCGCCCCTCAGAGATTATGATTTAAGTGGCATGTGTGCCACTCAGGCATGAAGATTTTTCAAAGCTCCCCAATGCGCACCACTGCTGTACAGAATTTATGTTTAATTGCCCAAGGGAAGAAAAACTCCCAATATTGCAAATATAATGCTCTGCGCTCCTAGCCCAGGTCGAACCACACAAAGGCAGAAGGGACAGGGACTGCACGTGCTAATTTGAACAGTACTGAAAGGTTAAGCCATCCAGATATGTCTCTTCCTCAAACCCTTAAATCCACTCTTGAAGGGGCTTCCAGTGTCAATTTGATGCAATAATAGATAGTACAATAGAGAAAAGCTGTCTCCTTGTCCTAAGGCCTTGCCCAAATGTTCATTAACCTCTGGGGGGCCACATTTTTTTTCATGTCTACATGAGGGATGATATTACCTCCCTGCAGGGTTTTGGGAATGATTGAAAGAGAACATGTAGGAAAAGAAGGCAGGAGATCAATGATCAGTCATCACATCTGTACCCAAGGAGGCTTCATGGGAGGGGAAATTTAAAAGGAGAAAACTCAGTAGATTCCCAAATTTCAAAGTGTCTTTCTATTATAACTATTTTAATCATTTCCTTTTTTTATAGTCCCCCATTTTGTGTGTGTGTGTCCCGCCCCATAATGTCTCCTGTTTTTAGCTCATGAACTTGGGTGATCCACCTATGCTTTTGGCTAAGCTACCCGAGCGACACTGAAAATGGTCGTTCTAAAGAGCCCAGTAATGGTCCCATACTGCAATTATTCCAGGGGCTATCACACAGTTAATGGGACAATTTGTTTTAAAAGTGCTTGCCTAGTTGGCAAGCCAATCATGTGAAGCTCCCGGTTTGTCTTAAGATGGATGTAATGGACTTCCCTGTAAGCTAAAAGCCCTCACTGGCATGAGGCTGCCCATTCTATCACTAAATGAGGCAGTTCTTTATGTGGCTTCTTCACAGAGAAGTGTGTGGCATATACACATACTTGAGCTACTTGTTACAACATGAAATGGAGGTCCCCTCCCAGGGTACCACTGAGATCTAGGGTTGAAACACTCAGGTGACCTTGAAGGACTAGGCATAGTGGGAACCTGGGAGCTGGGAAAGGACATCAGAGAACTTTCCATGGAAACCTGGCCGGCAGAAATAAAGAGGTCCAGATGAGCCATTGGTATGAACTCTAGCTAATGTCTACAGGTTAGCCCTCGGGGGCACCTGCAAGACTGAAGCAGAAATTCATTCTGGGAAGCACATCATGAACCAGAAGCCAGATGCCAGAAGCTGGAGCAAGGCTGGAGGCAACAGGCTTTGGAATCAGAAGCCAGGCTCGAGTTCCAGCCCTGCCACTTACTGGCACTATGACATTTGTCAAAGGACTAAACCTCATGGAGACACAGTTTCCTCACCTGTAAAATGTGGATAATAACTTATTTCTGGCTTGTGTGGATTACTTGATAATCCATACAAAGCACTTAATATAGCACCTGGTACATTGTGTAAGCATGTAATATATGTTAGCTATTACTTCAAAATAATATTTTAAGATAATGTATTATTTTTCATCACTGTATGTCCCATTTCCTTCTTTTTTTATTTCCTTCACCCCAACTTCCATTTGAGCACATGGTCGTCCTGCACTCACAGCCCCTGGTGAGGAAAGGGCTTGTTAGCCTTCCTGACCTTGTTTCCAAAGTTTGAAACCAGGTAGACTGAGAACAAGTGTCTTGGCCAGAAAAGTGGGGCTAGGGTGGGTGGGAAGGTAATGGGTGGGCCTTCTTTTCACCTCAAACTACAAAGAGAGTTAGTTTGGATGGCGGGAGGAAGGACAAGGGTGCTGCATCAGCCTTCCAGCACACTGTCAGGGAGAAAGCAGGACCGTGGAGGGAAGGGCTGTGGAGCCATTGGGGCAGCTGTGAATAGAAGCATCCCGGCAAAGACTTCCAAGCCTAAGGCATGGGCCCATGCAGTGGGGCTGCAAGAATAAAAGGCCTTGCTCGCCTTCACCTCAGTGAAAAAGGGACTCAAGGGCCAATATACTCCCAACCCCCCCAACGCTTGGCCACCCTAACCCTCGACAATTTCAAGGAGCACTTGAAAACACTCCCTCCACCAAAAATGAAAATAAAAAAGTGAGTTTCCCACCAGGTAGGTAGAATGGGCAGTGGTGGTGGTGGCCATGGTGGCATAGACGGAAATTAAATGGAGTTACCGAAAATAAAGTTGTGTTTCTCACACACAGGTGTTCGCAGATTTGTGGACTGAGATAAGTACAAAACTGCAGAACTTGCAATATCTCAAGTTAATTGTTTAAAACATTAATTACTGTGCTCGACTGCAAATGTTGATATAGAAGCTGGGGGACAGTAAGACAGAATCGGTACATCCCCAAGACGACCTTGGAATTTGCTGAGTTCAGTGACTGATGGCCTCATTTCACTTGATCGTTACTATGCAGTGGGCCACTCCGGCCTGCCGAGCAGTGCACAAGACTTTCTGTAATGTGATTACCAGGTCAAAGGCTGGGGGCCTCCTCTCCCTTGGCTTCTCTCCTACCCTAAAATCTTTTTTCTTTTCTTTGTCATGCCTTTAATTTTTTTAGCTGCATTTAAAACACTTTCTGTTAGTAAGAGTATGTGTCATTTCAGCCTCCTTGTCAGCTTCTGTTTCACTCTCATTAAATCTGTTGATTGAGTGTGAAGACAGAGGCACTGTCATCACGGTCAGATTTTCTTTTTTTTTTTTTTTTTAAGGATTTTATTTACTTATTTCTGAGAGAGGGGAAGGGAGGGAGGAAAAGAGGGAGAGAAACATTAATGTGTGGTTGCCTCCCATGTGTCCCCTACTAGGGACCTGGCCTGCAACCCAGGCGTGTGCCCTGACTGGGAATCGAACTGGTGACCCTTTGGTTTGCAGGCCTGCACTCAATACACTGAGCCACACCATCCAGGGCACCATCAGATTCTCTGCTCTGGGTTAGATCTATCTTGGATCAATGCTGTGATCCCTGCTCAAATTTCATAAAGACGCTCTGGAACCAGGGAAGTCACCTTATTCCATCTCTACTTTCATAGACTCAGGGAGGCAGCAAGAGTGGGGAGGAGAGTACACCTATTTCTCATTCATTCATTCGTCCGTTCACTTTACATGTACTTACTGAGAACCTCCTAGGTGCAGAGGCTGACTTAGGAACTGGAGACACAATGGAAAGTGAAAACAGGCCTGGTTCCTGCCATCATGGAGCCTATGGTCCGATGGTAAGACAGACTTTAATCAAATAAAATACAAATTAATACCTAGTTGCCTCAGAGATCCTAATCTATCGAGCTAGGTAGAGCTCAGGCACCGGAACTTTTAATAAGCTCCAATAGTAATTCTAGCAGACTTCCATGCTGGGAATCACTGAGCTAGATCACACAAGTTCTAATAAGCACCATGAAGAATTTTGATTTTATCTTACATTTGTGAAGTTACTGAAGAGAGGTGATATGATAAGATTTGGGGGGCTTTATTATTGTTATTAAATTTCAAAATTTTGAAATAGCTGTAGATTCACATGAAGTTGTAAAAATAATGCAGAGAGATCCCATGGACCCTTTACCCAGTTTTCCCCAAATGGTAACATCTTATAAAACTTTTATGTAATATCATAACCAGAACTCTGACACTGATACAGTCAAGACACAGAATATTTTCAACACCATAGGGATCCCCCGGGTTGCCCTCTTACAGCCATGCCAACTTCCTCCCGCCCCACAACCCCCAGCTCCCAGTGACTACTAATATATTCTCAATTTCTATAATCTTGTCATTTCAACATTACATAAATGGAGTCATATAGTATTTAACCTTCTGAGATTGCCTTTTATTCTCAGCATAATTGTCTGAATATGCATACATGTTGTTGCATGTATCAACAGTTTACTTCCTTTTCTGCTGAGCAGCAGTGTTCCATGATGCGGACCTACCGCAGTTTGTGTAACCATTCATAGGCTGAAGGATACCTGGGTTTTCTAGTGCTTGGCGATTATAAACGGAGCTGCTATAGACAATTGTGTACAGGCCCTCGTGTGAACATACGTCTTCATTTCTGTGGGATAAATGTCCAATGTTGTCACTATTGGGTTATAGGGTAGCAGCTTGTAGAAACCGTCAAATATAAAACAAACAAACAAACAAACAAAAATCTATCAAAGTGTTTCCAGAGTGGCTGCACCGTTTCACATTCTCCATAGTAATGTATGAGTGACCCGGTTTCCCCTCATTCTCCTCAGCTTCAGTGCTATTTCTTATTTAAGCTACTTTGATAGGTATGTAGTAATATTGCAGTTTTAATTTGCATTTCCCTGTTGGCTAATGATGCCAGACAACTTTTTGGGTCCTTACTTGCCGTTTGTATATTCTCTTTGGTTAAGTGTTTATTTCTGTCTTTGCCTTTATTCTAATTAGATTTTAATGTTGAGTTTTGAGAGTTCATTTTTATATTCCAGATGCTAGCCCTTTTTGTCGGATATGTGGTTTGCAAACGTATTTTCTCACTATCCAATTTGTTTTTCCATCCACTTAACAGTGTCTTCTGCGGCGCCGATGTTTTCATTTGTGATGAAGTACAATCTACCCATTTTTCCTTTTATGCATCATGCTTTTGGTATTAAGTCTAGGAACTCTTCACCTATTCCTGGATCATGAAGATTTTCTCTTATGTGTGTTACTAAAAGTTTTAAATTCATAGTTTTAAATCTACAAATCACGTTGAGTTAATTTTTTGAATAAAATGTGACTCTTAGGTCCAGGTTCGCTTTTTTTGCTTATGGATGGCTCAGCACCACTTGTTTAAAAGGCTATCTTTTCTCCGCTGAATTTCTTTTGTGCCTACGTCAAAACATCCGTTGTGAGCATTTAAGTGAGCCAGACTCTGGGTTTCTGATTTTGTCTAACCCTCTGTTAATGCCATACAGTCTCAACTACAGTAATAATGGCATTTTACATAGCTTGGTTTTCAAGTACTGAAGCAGTCTTGAATCCCTGGAATAAACCCCACTTGGTCATGGTATGTAATTATCATATATATTGCTGAGTTCCATTTGCCTCTTTTCTGGTCTTTTGGTTAAAGGGAGTAGGGTTTTGTTGAAGGTTTATTTGTCTGTGCTCATTGGCATTTTGGGGTTGCCAGCCTCCTCATCTTCAAGTCTGGAATATATGGGACAGAAAGATAAGCCAGCCGACCCAGCACTGAGGTTCCTACTGGTCTTCCTTCTTTCCACCTTTTGGAGTCTTATGTTTATTTTATATATAACGTTCAGAGGCTTTAGTTGTACTTAGGGGTAGGGATGAGGAAAATTAAGTCTATTTCATCTTCCCCAAAACAGAAGTTCAAATGTATGTTTTTCAAAGGTCTTAAAAAATAACAAGTGTTGGTGAAAATGTGGAGAAAAGGGAACCCTCCTGCACTCTTGATGGGATTGTAAATTAGTGCAGAGACTACAGAAAACAGGATGGAGGCTCCTCAAGAAAATTAAAAATAAAACTACCATATGACATAGAAATTCCACTTTTGGGTATTTATCTGGAAAAAAAATGAAAACATTAATTTGAGAAGATATGTGCACTCCCTTGCTCATTGCGGCATTATTGTCAATAGCTAAGATATGAATTACCTATGTGTCCATTGATAAACAAATGGATAAAGAATAGATAGGTAGACAGATAGATAGATAGATAAACAGCACACAATGGAATATTATTCAGTCATAAAAAGAATAAAATCTTGTTATTTGCAATAACATGGATGGATCTAGTGGGTACTGGGCTAAGTGAAATAAGTCAGACAGAAAGACAAATACTGTATGATTTCACTTATTTGTGGAATTTAAAAAAACAAAACAAATAATACAAAATGGACACAGACTCATGGATACAGAGATCAAACTAATGGTTGCCAGAGTGGAAGGGGGTTGGGAGATGGGTGAAAAAGGTGAAGGGAAATAAAATGTACAAGCCTCTAGTTTAAAAAAAAGTAAGTCAGGGGGTGTAATGTATAGCATAGGGAAAACAGTAAACACTATTGTAATAAATGTATGGTGACAGATGTTTATTAGCCTTATTATGGTGCTCATATCATAAGGAATATAAATGTGGAATCACTGTGCTGTATACTTAAGCTAATAATATTGTATGTCAACTATACTTTAATACAACAGTAAAATTTAATTTTAAAAGGCATTAGAGGCAGCCAGAGGAAAAGGAGAGACCAGGTAACGGCTATTGCTGTGGCCCAGATGAGGGGAGATGATCTGCCAGGAGGCTGCCTCACCCTGCACATCCTCCTCACATCCCTCTGCCCCGTTTGCACGGAGCTGGGGGTCTACCACCTCCACGGGGCAGCAGGAGAGAGGAAAAGGCAATCTCCGAGAGGCACACTGTGATGAAGGGGCGTCACTGCCCTGCAGATAACAGCTGTTTCTTTCTAGAGCTTTTAAGCATTCTCCGTCAGCAGAAAAAAATGAGCCACTTACCAATATTTAATAAAGCATCTTACCAATATTCACTTACCCCAGATTCCCTTAACACTTCACATTTAGCGTGACTTCAGGCTCAAACAGCACTGAACAAGTCATATGTTACATTACAACTTGAGGGAAAGTTGAATAATGGCTCAACTTGCTCATGCACTTTGGTTTAATAAAATATTTCCTATTTATAATTCCATTTTGGCTAGTAATACAGAGTGAGAGAAAACATTGACAGATTGAACAATGGCAACAGTAATTCCGAACAGAATCATTTTGTTATCTACAGATAGCTCTAGGTTCCTAAAATAATATTTACTATAAAGTAAAATATGATGGACAAAAATTAATAAAAGTCATAAATTCTATGCAGCAAAGATTTTATTTTTTGAGGGGCCTATATCTGAGCAGTCAATATGTCCTCATTCTGCTCAAATTCAAGAGCTCTTGATCTGCTTTACGTAGCGTCGCCGAGAGCAGGAGGATGCGCAGAATAGATTTTGTTTGCTTATTATGTCTGCAACATGGTCCAGCAACCCTGTGACCAGTGGTTTTCTTCCCTTGAACATAACAATGCTTCTAGTGCTTTAACTTTGAGATTGCCTTTTATTTATTTATTTATTTATGTATTTATGTAGAAAACAGCTGGGACTCACATCATTGAATTTTACTTGTTTTTAAAAATTGTACTGGGTTTTAGAATAAACAGAGGGCCCCGGATGGGACCCTTCGCTCATGTCTCTGAAAACAACTATAAATATAGCTGTTCTTAATGTTTTACAATGCTTCTGTAATATGACATTGAGAAGGGGCACCTAGGCACCCGCACAAGAAGAGATCAGGAGGTCTTTCTGAGCCTTAATATATTCCAACCTGGAGGTGGCCATTTTTCACCATTTCCTCACCTTGCTTTGTCATTTATCATTCACTCATTCAAAGACATCCATTAGACGTAATCTAAACATGAGCCCTGTAGTCAAGTTACACTGTGTCTTACTTTTAACTCCCAACACGTAGATCTGCAGCACATTGTAGCAAGTTGTTTTAAAATGTCTGATGAAGGAAAGATAAAAAGAAATAATATTGAACAACAAGGTAATATAATTAGAATAATGTATATAGAATTTTATTATCTTGGGGAAAACTATTGGCCTTAAATATTTGCTTTTTGATTCATCAAATATACATATTGTATACAAGGTTCTTTGCCCCAAACTGCTGCTAATTAAAAAAAAAAGTCTGTATTCTTAGCAATGAGTGGCCCTCTGAGGGCTCAGTGTTTCCCAAAGCATGGTTTACAAATGATCTATATTCTTACTTAGGAATGAGGTTACTTAGTCAGAAATTCCTAAATAAAGACCAATTGTTTTATCCAAGGGCAGGCTATGAATGCAATTGAACCACAAATCAAAAGGGTGTTTATGAAAGAGAGTCCGGGTGCAGATGGGTAGCATGACGAAGACTCTCGGGCTCCTGCCCCACCGCAGGAAGACATTTGGACCCGAAGGAACAGAGAAACAGGCAAGGTATGGCCTCACCTGAGGGACAATAAAGACTTTTACAGTCGGGGAGACCACCAGCAGGCACTTCTTAGTGTGAACAAAGGGTGGATTTTAACAAGGGAATAACACACCTTCAGATGAGCAACCTGAAGTAACCCACAGCGAACAGTAGACACCCTGCGGCCATCCGAAAAAATTCTGGTGTTGTCAACTGGGTGATAGGTTTTCAATATTAAGATAATAAAAGTTAAATTAAAATGTATTCATAATGCTACTTGGCCCAGGTACTAGGATTTACATCCCAGATAGTATAACTTAGATCAAGAATCCTACTCTAACCTCACCTATTTTATGTGTAATATAAACAATAATTAAATTGTTATGAAACAAAATCCATTTTTAAATAAAATGCTCTAATAAATAATCATGTGTGGCTTTTTCAGTTATGTACGTTGAAAGAGGGTCTCATGGCTGCTTCTGGACAACTAACTGCAAAGCGGGATTTTGTGACCCTGGCTGGAGATCTACTTGGAGACATACAAGTGTTCACGCCAGGGTCCCACCCTCAGAAATTCTTATCCCAGGAGTTCCAGGCTCAAACGTGGGTATTTATTTTCTAGAGAGACAGCACCCTTTGAATGGAATCACTAGGCTTAAGAGGAAAGTATGGCTGCTGCGGGGTTGCCGCCGAGACTGCAAAGCTGTGTAGACCTTTGCAGTCACAACCTTAGCGGCTTCTTTCAACCACTTGGGAGCCTGTAAAAGTCCTGATGTCCAGGCTGTGTCCCAGACCAATTAAATCTAAACCTTAGGAGGAGGAATTTAGGCAACAGCCTTAGAGTATATATAGCCAAGGTCCAGAAGCAGGCCTTAAATCGCTTTACTTTTAGGGGTCCCACAAGATTTAGAGCAGCAGGTGTTTAGATCTTTGTTTCTTATCAAAAATGATCGATCAAAACATTTCTCCAAACTTCGGCTGAGCCTCATTGCTCCAGTTGTATGAGTTGTCATTCCTCACGAAGGGTTTGTGAAAGGGCACTGCTTGCCTAAAGGTGTTGATCGAGCCCCGGCCGGTGTGGCTCCATTGGTCGGGGTGTTGTCATGTAACTGAAAGTTGTGGGTTCGATTCCCCATCAGGGCACATACCGAGGCTTCAGATCTGAACCCCAGTCCGAGTGCATACAGTCCAGGGTCTGGTTTAATACGGGAGGCAAATAATCGCCGCTTCTCTCTCACATCGATGTTTCTCTCCTTACCATCCCATCTCTCTGAAAGCAATGGGGGAAAAAAGTCCTCCAGTGAGGATTAAAAAAACCCCTAAAGGTACTGGCTGTTTCAATAACTATCATCTGAATATCTTCTGAGAATGTATCCCATATGTAAGGAATCTCTTACAAATAAAACATCAGGATTCTGCTGTGGCTAAGTTGTAAAGGACTATTATCTCAGGACTGACCTAAATTAGGCCTCTGGTAGGGAAGTTCAAGACTATAAATTACTGCAATTAAAGGACAGAACTATCTTATGAA
The DNA here is from genome assembly GCA_004026765.1 of Micronycteris hirsuta. Taxonomy (NCBI): domain Eukaryota; kingdom Metazoa; phylum Chordata; class Mammalia; order Chiroptera; family Phyllostomidae; genus Micronycteris; species Micronycteris hirsuta. The sequence continues at coordinate 199,189 of PVJI01000607.1, forward strand.
ATAGGTAGTAATGAATGGAAGAAGTCTCATTTTAAGCAGATATTATTATACACATGACCCTGATTAATGAATTTGCTAACAGTTTACTATTTTTAGGAACAACTAGCTGTGCATAGCTAGCACTAAATCTATGATAGTTTCCATTTTTTTTAAAGAAATATTTCTTTGTAAACAAGCGATGTTTTTTAATAATATAAAGCAATTTTCCACAGGCATTGTTCAGAATTGCTTTTGTTCTTTTCAAAGCAGCCAACACATTTTATAATATCCCTGAAAATCATTTTAAACTCAATTTACTCCAATTTACTGGCAGATCATAAATATAGCTTTGTCTGCGTACAACAGTGAAAATAAAAGAGCATCCCATTTAGTGAAGACAGTCAATAACTTAGATTTCAAATTTAGAGAAAGGAAAACAGAGACAGAAATGCACTTAATTGTAATGTTCACCTTTCACATGGGCGGCCCTAAAAGAAACTGGGAAGTAAACCTAGCTTGGACTGTGGTCTTGCCCCTGGTCTGGCAGCCCACGTGGGTGCTGCCAGCCTCTCTTTCTTCTCCTCCTCTCCTTTCCACAGCTCATGTCCTCTCCTCTCCGATCTTACCTTTACAAAGGAATTAGGTATTGTCTATTTGTTTCTTAATAAGAATGTTCATTTTTAAATGAATCCCCTCCCAATGATATTTGCGTATTAAGACTTATCTTTATTTTTCTTATAATAACAATAGTAGTAGTTGTTATTGCTATAAAGGAACAGTCATACCCTCAAGAAAATGAGTTAGAGTAACGATAAATATGCCATACCAAAAGTGAATTTGTCTGAACTCCCAGCCAGAATTGCCTGGAAAAACAAAACTCATTACATATACTTCCATCTTAAAGATAAATAAAGACCTATTATACAAATGCCCTGTTGTGCAAAAAGGAAGAAAAATGAATTTAGTATATTTTTTAAAGGACTGGTATATATTCTTTTAAAATAGAGAAACGCGCTGGCACGAACGACTCAGAAACGAGAGGTGCGGGAGCTCTGAGAGACAGCAGCTATGAATTCACATGCGTGGAGATGATCCTATGGAGAAGGCGGGACGCAAATTAGACATTGATGGGATGGAAATTTCATCTCTCAACTCAGTCCATCTGCCCATTTGCTTTCGCACAGATTGAACATCCAGAGGATTGACTTATTAAACCTATGACAAAATGGATTTTACATTATTGCTGGTTTTACTTTGAGAAGATGCTATCTTGGAAAGAACCAAGGAAGTATTTCCGCAAAGGCAGAGACCTCTTGATGTGAGCAGATAATAAAGAAGTTAATTTTGAGCAGCGTCAATTATACACAAGACAATCCTATTAGCCCGAGCATTTCACAAATTGCACTTCTTGCTGCCTTCTCCCTTTGTACATGAATTGCCTCCTGTAGCACCTATAGCTTCATGCCCTCCTACAGACTTTGCTTCCTGCTCAGAAACAGACCCCAGAGTATTTAAAGACCTGCCTCTTTCGCAGCTTTCTATACGGACAGTCACTGCCTCCACTTCTACATTGCCTTCTGGCTGCTGCTACCACCATCCGATTATTGCTCTTTGTAAGAGAATGTTGAGCTCCCCGGCCCCAAATTGTGAGTTGAAACCAGAGAATTAAAGTATATTATCAAGATACATAATACAGTGGGGCAGGGTGGGGGTAGGAGAAGAGAAAGACAGCTCTGGTGGATGATGAAGGCTCACCAAGAGGAGGAACCAGCAAAACACACATGGTGGGGCAATCAATCATGAGGCAGCAGTTGACTGAAGGACTGTCCTCTTACAGCAGCCAATGAGGGGGCAAATGTAAAGAAGTTCTCCTTTCTGGCCCTGGCTGGTGTGGGTCAGTGGATTTAGCACCAGCCTGTGAACCAAAGGGTCGCTGGTTCGATTCCCAGTCAGGACGCAAGCCTAGTGTGTTGTGACCCTTCAAGGCTGGGTAAGTCCATGGTATTCGTGCGGACAGAATAATATTCATGGAGCCATTGGGATGTCTGGCATGCCTTTGTTCATTGGTGAGTGAGCCACGCACACTGCAAGCTGCATGTCTATCTGCATGTCTCATGTCGTGGCCCTTGCTCCCCAGCGTGGCACCCATCATAGAGCCTGTCCCCTTGTGTGTCTCCCAACATCATTGCCCCCAGCAGGGAGTCCCTGCCTGGTTAAGTACTATACTAAAGGGGAATAAAGCTGCCAAGATGCCAGAATATTACATACCATAACATAATTCTGCACATGCGAGCCCACTTCATGTTATGGGAATGGTTTATCAGACCCCATGTCAAGGCTATGAGAACACCAGTTATCAGTCCCCTCCAAGGCTATGGGAACACTGCTTCCCTTAGCTACCCAGGCACCTGGGTGAGGAAGCCCGACTGCCTCCATTTACCCTACACCTGGGTTGCAGGCCGGGTCCCCAGCTGGGGATGCGTGGGAGGCAACCACACGCTGATGTTTCTTTCCCTCTTTTTCTCCCTCCAATTCTTTAAAAAGTAAATACAATCTTAAAAAAGAATAAACAGAACAACATTTAGAAAATGAAAAGAAGTTCTCCTTTCTGTCCCACCCAAGCTCAGAACCCACTTACTGCTTTCCCTACTCCCAGAATTTCCCAGTGTCACTGGGGGTTCACACTGAGCACTGTGCCTAGGGTCCTAGTAGTCATCATTTTATACTTTGATCCTGTTCTACTCTTCTGATTTTGCCTCTCTTTTTCTTCCTGATTTTCTGGCTGAAAAAGCAACTCTCTGTGCTCCAAACATGTGCCATATTTTCCCATCTTTAGGTCTCTGCTCACTATTGATTCCATCCATAATGTCCGACTCCATCATCTCCACCTATGAAGATCCTACCCATCCTTCAAGCCCAGCTCCTCTCTTTAATGGGCCAATGAATAACTGAATGAAGTCCCCAAGGTCATATAGCTGGGGTTCCCAGTATGGCCTGAACTCTGCCAGCTGCCCTTTTGCACACTGTGGGTTTTGTTTTTTTTTTTTAATTATAAGAGAAAACTTACTTAGGAAGTTACAAAGGTACTACAAGTGAGCCAGCTGGGCTGCTTAGGCTCAGGAAACAAGTTACAAAAGCAAAAGAGGGGTCCTTGGAGCTTAGAAGACGGAAAGGCAAAGGTAAAGCGCCCGGGAGGGGCCGAGGGAGAAGGGAAAGGGCAAGCCAGGGGCGTGGTCTGGAGAGGGAGAGCGCGCCCAGCACTGCGCAGTTTTAATCAACACCCATAGAAATTCCCATGGTTTAGCTTATCAAAAATCAAAAGGAAAATATGTGCCCAAAGCTCCCACACATAAATCATAACTTTCTTTGCACATTTAGCAATTATCAAAAAGTGCCCAAGACTTCCCTCCTGTGCCACAAAATCAGCGTCCTGCCTGCCCTTCTACCCTTAGCTCTGTATTTTCAATTCTCTCCTCTCTCTCTTTCTCTCCCGGTCCCCTCCCTCCTCGCTTTATTGATTTCAGTACCTTTCCTGCTACAGGTTTCTGTGACATAATCCTGTAGGGAAATCAAGTAGATGCTTCCAATTAGATTCATCACAAGTTCCCTTAAGAAGCGATTAGAAGGGAAAAATCCCAGGTGGCTGATTCCCTTAGTAATCCCAGCAGCGTTTTTGGTGTGCGTGCCAACACCACGGCAGGTTTTAAATGCCACACTTACTAACCTATCACCAAGGGATCGTTGGAAGCTAGCGAAGCTGTGGGTGCAACAGAGTATAAAGCTGTACTTTACTGGATGCCTTTACATAACAAGAAGGAGAAAACCAGAAAAAAAGAAGAAAGCTTCATCAAAAGGTAGTTCAGGATGGTGGTTAATTAGTGCACCACTCATCAGTCGTAAGTGTTTGGGCAAATAACTTAACTTCCCTGAGTCTCAGTTTTCTCATCTGTAAAATGAGGGTAATGCTAGAGCTTTTGGAAGAATCAAATGAAGTCAACGCAATACTCGCCACACAGTGTTCAATGAAATGACAGCTCTTACCATTACAATGGATACTGACATTCTAAGTGAATCTTGAACTGCCTTCCATTTCCAAAACCACGACCTTGAGGTTGCTAAGCTATTTGTGAGCTCTTTGGGCTATCAGGAAGATGGAAAGAAAGGAAAGGAAGATAGAACAGAAAGAGATTTTCCTACTCTCCATGGGCTCCAGGCTGCCAAACTATAAAGTTTTTATAAATATGATAGAGATAACATTTTGAAAATAGTTTTCTTTCCCTTCCTTTATAAATCTGGCTCCTTGCAGCCATTTAGCTAGTATAACCTATAGAAATCCTTAATCAGGATAGAAGAAAATATGATATAAAGTCCTTCCTTCTGACCTGGTGGTGTGTGGGAAAAATAACAGAAGGCAAAAGGACAAGCAAGTGGCCTGTCCAGTTCATAATCTGGAAGGGGGTAGACAGAGAGGTCATATGGAAACTAAACGACAGCCAGACACGGAAGCAAAGGCAGTTGTGCCCCGGTCCCCATTCAGAACTCTGAGAGGAGGTGTAGAATGGCCTGCACCTGCCCAGGCCTCCTGTGGCACAAGGAAGATGTCAGGGAGGCACAGTTCAGCAGAGGGAGGACCCATGTGCCCCCTCCCAAGCCTACCTGGGCTCTAAAGGTGCATGGAGGGGCTCCAGAAGTTCCCCCAACCCACCGTGGGAGACAAAGTAGGTAACAGAACTGGCAGCATCAGAACCTGCTGCAGTAAGGCCTCTGTGGTTAAGTGTGAGGTGACTCACATCAAGGCTGGTGAGCAGGTGACTGTGCCAAGGGCCAAAAAGAGGACCTGGCTAGACTGGGAAAGGTCTGCAGGTCCTGGTGGATGTAAGATGTGGGTCTGACTTAGCCTAGGAACAGTACTGTGCTTGGGGAAGCACCATGGGAAGGCTCCAGGAGCCAGACTGGACGAGCCGCCCTACAGCAGGGGCATGGGCAGGACAGGACCTGGCCTCTGATCAAGGCTTGTCTCCTGCCACGGTGGAGCCCACATGCCCGGACACCGTGCTGGCAGGGAAGTGCAGACCCAGAAGTGGAAAATGGACAGGGAGGAAACTTGAAAGGTGGCTCATCTACTCCATGTGGAACAGAATTAATTTTGCCCATAGAGAAATCCGGCCTTTGCCCTGAGGGGTCATTTTTAAACAGCTGAAATGTCCTGCCTGTTTACCTGGGAGCCTGAGGGCATAGCACATAGTCCCTGCGAACAATGTGATTTATGGTGGGGGCTTTGGGCCACCTTTCAGTACAACTTCAGGAGGGGCTGGAGGCTAAGATCGTTCAGGGGTCAACTGTATGACCAAGCCCCAGTAGAAACTCGAGGCATCCTGGCTAAGGTGAGCTTCCCTGGCTGGCTGGCAGGCAATACTCTGTCTGTGTGGTCATTATCAATGCGGGCGGCAGGGGGTGGTGGCACCTAGTGCTGTCACAGACTCTGCTGGGGAAGGATCGAGGCAAGCTCTAAAACTCCCCTGGACCCTGCCCCAGGCACCTCTTTTCTTGGCCAATTTTAACCTGCACCTTTTGCTGTAACAAACCACAATTGTGAGTGTAATAGCATTCAGTGACTTCTGTAAATCTCCTAGTGAATTATTGAAACTGAGGAAGGTCTTGGGAATTCCCACCTCTGCCTACCCCAAAGAGACTGACTTGCCTGGAATGGCCAGTGGGGAAAAACATATCCACTAGAGAAGAGAAGCCTCTTTCTCTTATCAGTGTTGAGTGACATTTTGTAACTAAGTGAACCTACTACCCGAGCAAGTGAGGACTCCTTACCGCTCCAAACATGGCACGGATGGAAGGGCGGTGAGTCCTTCCTCCCTCTGCGTGAGGAAGATGGCACAGCACCGCCTTCAAACGTTTTAGAGCTGCAGGGGAGAGAGGGACTAGAACCACAGTGCTTTGTCTGAGGGAAATTATGGACGGACAGATTTCAGTTTATTCTAGACACAAACTTAGTGACAACCAGCAGCCTCCAAAACCAGAAGGAGTTGGCTCAAAAAGAGTTGAGTTCCCCATCACCAGAGGTCTGAAAGGAGAGGCTGCATGACCCCTTGGACTGAATTTGTGCATGTCCTTTTTTTTTTTTTTTAAAGATTTTATTTATTTTATTTATTTAGAGAGAGGGGAAGGGAGGGAAAAGGAGAAGGAGGAAAACACTGATGTATGAGAGAAACATCAATTGGTTGCCTCTCACGCACACCCCAGTCAGGAATCAGCCCACAACCCAGGCATGTGCCCTGACCGGGAATCAAACTGGCAACCTTTCAGTTTGTGGGAGGATGCTGAACCAACTGAGCCATGCTGGTCAAGGCTATGTCATGTCCTTTAAGTTACATTCCAAGCTGAGATGTTATGATTGGGATATAGGAGAATGTAGCAAAATGGTGAGCCTCTATATGGGTATATTATTCTTTCAACTTTCTGTAGGTTTACAATTTTTAAAAAGATTTTGTTTATTTAATTTTAGAGAGGGGGAAGGGAGGGAGAAAGAGAGAGAGAAGCATCGATGTGAGAGAGAAACATTGATTGGTTGCCTCTCTTAAGTGCCCCAACTGGGGACCAAACCGCAACCCAGGCATGTGCCCTGGCCCGGAATTGAACCGATGACATTTTGTTTTGCAGAATTATGCCCAACCAACTGAGCCACACAGGGCAGGGTTACAATTATTTTTAGTTTAAAAAAAAAACATTTTTAGAAAGTACTTGGTGGCTAAAAGTCTTCAGTCATTCTCAAAATAAACAGAAGTTGTTGGGAGTTTTTAAAACATGTCAGGATTAGACTCAGGAATAATATGTATTTCATCTGGTAAAAATAAGTGATAGTGTTTTCATTTTGCCATTACCAACACATTGAGGTATGTAGTCCTTTCATATTTAGTGATTGCTGTGGACTAAATTGTGTCTTCCCCAAATTTATATGTTGAAGCCCTAATCCCCATTATATTGGAAGACAGGGCTTTCAGGAGGCCACACAGGTGGGATCCTAACTCGATAGGATTGGTGACTTACGAGAAGAGGACGCTGTGGGAAGGCAGCTGTCCACAAGCCAGAAAGAGAGCCCTCACCAGGAACAGAACCCTGCTGGACCTCGATCTGGTTCTTTCCAGCCTCTGGAACTATAAGAAAATCAGAGTCTGTTGTGAAAGCCATCAGTCTATGGTATTTTGTTATGGCAGCCTTAGCAAATATGCTAAGACAGTGATCTTTTAGTCATTTACTGACTTATTTCCTGCCTGTGTAGTATTATTCATATTACTATGGCTTTTACATATAATAAAGTATATACGTATACCTTAGTATAGTTATAGAGGCAGACTATACAGTGGCATTTCTGGAGAGAGACGCAGGTAGGTGATCACTGATGAAACCAAGATTAGGATTAGCTGCAAATGCCAGTGGCTGTATACACATTAACCTCTGAGGACATAGGGTTGGAATTTTATTATGGCAAAAACCATATCATTTCAAAACCGTAAACATGATAGATAGCACCTGAGGGAACAAAGTGACTTTTCTGCTCTTTATCACACCAGCGCCACCTACTGTACTTTCTCAAAATGCAAATTCTCCATCCCTGGAGGAACCGAGCAGTCACTGGGCCCTTCTGGCAGCTCCTTCTCTGCATGCTAACACACCTCTTCTCATTTCCTGTCATTGGCTGACACTTCCTTCCTGTGCTCATAACTATAGATGTTCTATTTATATTTTGTGTTTTCACCAGGTTTCCTGGAGATTTGTTCCCCTATATAATGTATGTTATGGAGAATGAGTGCAAGGAATCTATCAGGGAGTTTTTAATATGAAAGTTAGTCTTTAATTCGGCAGAGTAAAGGCTTAGGAAAAGGAGCTATTTCAAATGTATCGTGCTCCTTAGGTTCAGTTCTTTTCCGAAAAGCTCTGTGTGTGTGTGTGTGTGTGTGTGTGTGTGTGTGTAAGTGTCTCACTTGCCTCTTTTTCTGTCTTTATATCCAACCCACTGACCAGACTTCTATGCTCAAAATCTTCCTCCTGCTACCTCACCCTTATCCCTTTCTGTCTCCCCTGGCAGAGGATATTTAAAAAGTTCCACACTCAATATTAAATCTATTGCCATTTCAACCCTCACCTTTACCCCAGTTCTAGCACAGGGACTTCTGCTTTATGGCTGAGACCACTTCCCGGAGCACAATCTCAGTTCCCATACTGCACTTTACATTTTTCTCCATATGCCTACATTTCTTTCTTGATTATCTTCCCAGCTCATCCATTTTTCTGGAACTTGTTGGGAGAAAGATCTGAAGAAAGAACATGACAGGCTTGCTGAGAGATAGTTGGAAAGTAAAATCAGGCAGGACGTCCTCAGTGCAGATGTGATGACAACCAAGAAATGGAGAAGAAAGATTCCTTAAAAACGCAGGAAAAGGGAACTCCGTAAATTGCAGGGCCTATTAGACCAATTTCTCTTGAGTGCCAGAGAGTCTTCTCTAGGAAGTAGGCGGTGTGTGTGTAAAAATGTTTTATTGTAGAAAAATAAGCCTGACATAGAACTTGCAGTTCTTAAGCATACAGTTCGGTGAGGGCACATACAGTACCTCCATGACGTTGTGTACATACAGCATTACATGTTACATTGTGTACATACAGCGCATTCCTGATGTTGTGTAACTATCACTGCTTGCTGTTTCAAAAACTCAATCATTCTAAACAGAAATTCGGTGTCTGCGAAACCATAGCTCCCTATAGCCCCCTGACTCAGGAGCTCCGCGTACCCACTCTTCTACCGTCTGTCTCTATGACTCTGCCTATTCTAGGTAAATACCTTATACATTTATGCCTCATATAAGAGAAATCACACGATATAGTTGTCCTTTTATGTCTGCCTTATTGTACCTATCATAGAGGGTAGCGTTTTAAAGACACTTTGGATGTTGAATACGCCTTCCCTCGCTTTACAGATGAGGATAATGAGGTGCAGTATGAGAAAAGACTTAACAGAAGTGCCGGCATGAGTAGGAAGCCGACCTGGGCCCCAACAAGAGACTCTAGCCAGCCGTAGCCCTGTAGCTTTCAAACCTTTTGGACTGCGACCCACTATAAAGAATGCGACACTAGATATACACAAAACAACAGTGAAGTTGCACAACACAATTCACATCGCTGTGTGTGATGCAAACTGACTCCTCTTCCCTATTTCATTTTTTAAATGCTCATCTAGACCTTCTACATTGACTACACGAACAAGCAATTTGAAAAACACTACAGTAGAAGATGCTTTAGAAAATGACACCTTCAGCTGAGCAAAGCGTCCAGATTCTGACATGAGCGTGACTAGTGCCTCAGGAATGATGATAACACCCACCATGTGGACTACAAGGCACGCGGCCCAGAAACGCAGCTTCACATGATCTTCATTAATGCAAGCACTCCATGGAGCTCACTCTACATGTAGACTACCTGAACTTCCAGCACACGATAATTTGGGTTTGTTTACAATTATCTCTTTTTAAAGTTACAGTGATAGAGGGAAGACTGGGCTGGCAGTGTAATTGCTTTTCCAGAATTTTTTGTTTTTCCCAGATGAATTCTTGTTTTAAAAAATTTTATTGACTTTATTGGGATGACATTGGTTAATAAAATTACAGAGGTTTCAGTTGTACAATTCTATAACACATCATCTGTATACTGTACTGTGTGTTCACCACCCCAAGTCAAGTCTCTTTATGTCACCATTTAGCTCCCCTTCACCCTCTTTATCTCCCCAACCCCCCTTTTCCCTCTAGTAACCACCATACTGTTGTCTGTGTCTGAGTGGTTTTTTTGTTTTTTGTTTTGCTTAGTCTTCTGTTTTCACCCACCCCCCCCAAATCCCCTCCCCTCTAATAGCTGTTAGTCTGTTCTCTGTACCTATTAAGTCTCTTTCTATTTTGTTTGTTAGTTAATTTTGTTCAATAGAGTCCACATAAAAGTGAAATCATATGGTACTTGTCTTTCTCTGACTGGCTTATTTCATTTAGTGTAATACTCTGCAGGTCCATCCATGCTGTTGCAAAAGGCAAGGTTTCCTTCTATTTTTTTGACAGCTGAGTAGTATTCTGTTGTGTAAATGTACCCCAGCTTTTTATGCACTCATCTACTGATGGACACTTGGGCTACTTCCAAATCTTGGTGATTATAAATAGCGCTGCAGTGAATGCAGGGGTGTATATATTCTTTCTAATTAATGTTTCAGGTTTCTTTGTTTATATTCCCAGAAGTGGAATCACTGGGTCATAAGGCAGTTCCATTTTTAATTTTTTGAGGAAAGTCCATACTGTTTTACACAGTGGCTGCACCAGTCTGCATTCCCACCAACAATGCACAAGAGTTCCCTTTTCTCATATCCTTGCCAATGCTTTTTAGGAATTTGTTCCCATTTATATGGTGTGTTATCAAATCAAATAATAAAATTAAATCCAAATATGTTTATTGGCTTATTTGTTCTTTGTGTACTTTTTTAAATTCTCCATTAATTTTTAGAGAGAGAGAGAGACATTGATTTGTTGTTCCACCCATCCATGCAGCTATTGGCCAACTCCTGCATGCCCCCCGATCAGGACCAAACCTGCAACCTTGGAACATCGGGCTGACGTTTCAACCAACTGAGCCACCTGGCCAGGGCTGTTCATCCCTTCTTACTGGTGGAGGAGGGAGCTTCACTTCTTACTGAGGAGGGGGAGTGGAGAATATAGGGGAAATACCTTTTATTTCCTCTCTATAACAATGGTATAATTCTGAATCTAATAGGCCATCACACAATTCTATTGGTTGATTATTTTATATCAATTCTGCTCTGACAGGAGACAAAATAAATAACTTTTTGAAACTTTGTTTTTTAGTCCTAGGAGTTTTTACCAATAAAATGACATATGTGGAGACAAGTTATATGCTTAAAAATCTGTCACTGACATAAGTTTTGCATTAAAAAGTACTTAGCAACTGTCGCTGTGGCATTTGTTTGTTGGTGGTGGATGTAATAATGTGTGAATAGCTATGCCAATTTAGAGGTAATTTTCAAGTGTCATGACTACATATAAAAGCAAAGAGTAGTCCAATGGGCAGTGTTTGCGGGGGGTGGGGAGTTGTTGGTGGACTTTCTTGTTGATTTATTATATCTTGACCGAAGAATGATTGAGATGAATTAAATATTAGACCATTTAATATTTTATAAGCTATATGTCATCAAAATAACAAAGGCCATAGATCACATATTGACTGCCTTTGGATTTTAAAATTAAAGGTTGCTGTTCATATGAACACCATTTCTTTATTGCTTGCTGTGCTCTGTCAAATTAAAAATATAATAGCTATCTTTAGTCCCATTTTAAAGTATAGCAGACATCAAAATGTTGATGTCTATAGCAGTTATTAAAAATAAATCGTTTCTGTAGATGGGTTATAGAATATAAAACGAGGGCTTCCAAAGAGGAAAATACTTTCATGGAGGTTGCGGAGCCTTACTTGACACAACTCAGCACTGATGCTTAACCATTCCCAACTCCATATTTGTTGACACTCCTCACCCCAAACTTCTGCAGATTTCAAGAATTTGGGAAAGGGGTGTTAAAAGTCTCTCTTTGTCCCCAATGAGATATTTTTTAGCTTGGAAGCAGTAGAAACCTACTTAAATTAGCTTACACGAGAAGAAAATTATTATAAAGATATAGGGGTGCTAAAAAGAAAGTTTACAAGCCATGAAAAGACACAGAGGAAACTTGACTGCATATTACTAAGTGAAAGAAGCCAATATGAAAAGGCTGCATACAGTACAAGTTCAACTCTATGACATGCTGGAAAAGGCCAAACTCTGGTGACAGTAAAAAGATCAGGGGTTGGTGGGGAGGGGCGAATATGTGAAACACAGAGGATTTTTAGGGCAGTGGAAATACTCTGTATGAAACTGTAATGATGGATACATGTCATTACACGTATGTCCAGATCCCCAGAATGTACCACAAGAGTGAACCACAATGTACACTGGGAGCTTTAGGTGATTGTGATTTGCCCATGTAGCTTCATCAGTTGTAACAACGGACCACTCGGGAACGCTGTTGATGCCTGTGTGGGGGGAGGGGATACACGGAGCCTTTCAGTGCCTTCCTCCCAATTTCTCTGTGAACCTAAAACTACTCTGAAAAATTAAGTCCTTAAAAAAATACAGGGCTGTTTCTTAGACACCCAGAACTTGAGGTACAGCCCGGCCTTCGTGGGAGGTTAGGAGCTGGAGCAAACTCAGTCAGCTACATCTCAGTCTCTGTGTCTTTCTCTTCGGGACCACAGACTTTCTCAAGTCTGGCTTTCCTTGTGAAAAGGCATCATTTTTGCTCTGGAAAACAGGTTCATTTTTGCCTGGAGCAGAAGACAACCTTGCTCTGTTCCAGTGGGCATCAGAGCCTGGCCAGCACTTCTGTATATTAGGCCCCCTTCTCACTCAAAAGTGTTTCTAACCTGGGGTCTATGTGGGGGCCCGTGAATTTGGATGGATAAAAAAAATCCACACGTTCATTCCCACTAACCTCCAACTGAACTTCATTATTTTCATCAATTATGAATGTGGGCAGCAAAGCACAGTACAACTTCATCACTGGTGGATGTTAACATGTGCCATTCAGGTACTCTTTCAGGAATGAGGATCTCCCCAACTGCTGGGAAAGCTGCTGGCAGAGTGCCCTCAGCTGTCAGTTCCTTTAGGGATGGCCTCAGCTGCAGTTGCCTCACCCTGGGTCATCACCTCCTGGGCTGCTTACATCTGACAATTGGTCAATGCTGGGATATGCATACCAGGCCTTCTCTGATTCAGGACAGCTCTAAACTCTCTTTTCCTTTTCCTCCTTTCCCTTCTTTTTTTTTTTTTTTTTTTAATTATTTTATTGTTGTTCACTTACAGTTGTCTGCATTTACCCTCAACCCCAGGCAAACCCACGTGCCTCCCTTGCTTCCACCCTCCCCCTTGGTTTTGTCCATGTGTCCTTTATAGCAGTTCCTGAATACTCTTGTCCCCATTATCCCCTCCCCCCTCCCCTCTGGTTACTGCCAGATTGTTCTAAATTTCAATGTCTCTGGTTATAATTTGTTTCTCTGGTTGTATTTTGCTTGCTTACCTCACAGGTGTCTTGGCTGTGGCTGATCTGAGTTCCCCGGTAGCTGATCTGGCCTCGGTGCCTTCTCTCATGAGTCCTTATATAAAACCCCTTAACATTTCATATAGTAAAGGCTGCATGATGATGTACTCCTTGAACTTGACTTTATCGGAGAAGCACTTTATCTGCCCTTCCATTCTAAATGAAAGTTTTGCTGGATAGATTATTCTTGGTTGTAGGTCCTTGCTTTTCATGAT